>NDFZ01004762.1:0-14206 GCA_002192655.3 Mamestra configurata | reverse complement strand
TCCCATTCACAAAAAAAAAAAAAAAAAAAAAGTGGTTGAGCGATTGGCTGCTGCGCTGCGTATCGCGGGCCATACAAATATTTGTTTTTTGCAGGAATCGACACAGAACAAATATTATTATGGCCTACAGATAGTTGTTCCGGGTCTGGGTGTTTGTGTTTGTGAGTTTGTAAACGCACCCACGATACAGGAGATATTCCTAGTGTGGGGCAACGTTTTAAAAACAAAAATGCAATATCAAAAAACTAATATTTTTTATAAAAAACCCGACCTCAAAAAACGACTTTAAGTTCTAAACAAATGACTTTACAAGCAGACTGATGGAATTGTTGGCATTTATTTAAGTTCAATCACAGATTTGATGTTGTCATCTATTAGACATCAAGCAATACTGGTGTTCCATGTTTAGCAGATTTTCCTAATTCTTGGTGATTGGCGTTGGCATAATACAATGACTTACACACAAGGTATGGCTGGCAGCACTGAGTTGGCATAATACAACAATTGTATTATGCCAACGCCAATCATCAAGAATTAGGAGGTACTTAAAATCAGGTGGGGCATCATCTTATACTAAGTATGATAAACGTGATGACTGTATTTCGTAAAGAAAAAGTTGTAGCATTTAAGATAACAAAAGATGCTAAGTGGGTGACATATTGACCTTAGCGTTGCATTCTTGTGTTGTCATTTTTAACGATACTTCTTCAAATATTTCTGCTCATAGTACCTACCTATTCTGGTCAGAACAGGTAGGCTATTCTGGTTTTGATTGATATATTGATTCGATATGGACATTTTACGGTTCTGTTTCATAATGTCTGTTATCACATAAACGTGTAGTTTGTAAAAAGTCACATTTGAATTTCACTTCAAGAGAGACATGAAAAGATCCTTGACAATTCAAAAGTGCCTGTAAATGGTCTAATTGAAATGAATGCTTTGAGTCTTTGAGTGGTTACGATATTCATTATCGTTTCGATATAAATATTTGGACGAATCCATAACTCGTACTTGTCTTGTGACATGGATGTGTAACTATGTCTGTTTGACGGTGTGTCTATTTGTTAGCGGATGTGTCCTGGAATAGGATAGAGGATTTTTATCTTTTTGTTCCGGGAGTATCTTCCCTTGGTATCATTTTGAAACTCTACGGGGGCTTAGCTACTGGCAAAAGATGTAAGATAATTCAATTTTGGTTCCCAGTCTGTCCAGTTCTACTGGTCTTGAGCGTTTTTATTAAGAGATTGAAAATCCTGAATAAGAGGTAGCAGAGGTAAGAACTTGGGTTACTTGTACTTATAACCTAGGTTCGTGGGCGATAAACTAATTTATAGTAAAATAATCTTGCTTTGAACGAATAAACACAAAAGAAAGTCAGCAAATTACGTGGTTTTCAAATATAAATAGATATATAGATAATGTTTAGAGATAAATCATGATTCAGGATTGCTATCTGATTTGTATTAGGTACTTTCAATGACTCAAAATCTTACCCAATCCCACATGTCAGTACACCTACTATAAAATAATGATTTCGCAGATTCCACAGAGGTCACTCACAAATGATCCTCCTTTGATGTTGATGTTACTCAATAGAATTGATTATGTTAATGACACATACATTTTAGGAGTATTATTCTTAGCACAGAGCACGGATAAGGACGCAGCGGATAGAGACGACACTTTTAAGATTTTTGGCATAGAGATAGATCGGGCTATGGAGAAGAGCATGACCAGTGTTATACAAACTGAAATCAAATCATTTAAATGTTGAACTTTAAATTAGCCATAGAGTTTATGTTCGAAGAAGTAGGTATCAGACGCCAGAAATAAGGACTTCAGAAAATTCAAGTCCGATCATATTCCAAAGCATACGTGTGAATTAAAATAAATGAAATATTCGGACGATTTTTGAAGTGAAAACTTCTTCAGCGGCTTTGTGCACATTTTGGGATGGGTAAAAAATGTTAAACTCGCGTCAGGACAAGGGACCTGATCGAAAATTCGTAAGACGTAGGGAAAGTTCTGAAGTGTTAAATTTTTAATGTACTTAATATAAATTGTCATGTTTGTGTATTAAATGCGCAATAAATGAATATTGTATTTTACCACATAAATTATAGTACTTTTATACTGTTAATTAAAGCAATTCGTTCGAAATTATTCTTTAGCCATTCCAAAATATCAAAAATGCACAACGTTAATGTTCAAGTTTTCACTTCTGCCGGCACTCCCGGAGTGCAACCCGTTATTTTTTTTCTTGTTTTTCATAATAGATAATGCCCAAAAATACAAAATACTGCCGTAACGTAGTTATTCCAGCGCGAATCAGCCAAAACTAGATATTCATACTAATAGGTAGATAGGTTTATCCAGTTCATATTCAATATTAAATTGTCATATTTAGTTATTTGAAATAAAATAACGACCTTGAAGTTTTTTACCTACATAATAATAATATGTGTGACTTCTTGTATGGGATCGAACCATTGCCCGGAACGGCTATTCCGTATTCTGCGATCCCCACACATATAGCATGAAAAGGTCAACGAACGATGTCATATTGCCATCATTGGTTGGAATAATGGCAAATTGAAGACAAAGCACACTGAATTAGACTTAATCAAAAATCAATCTTAAAAAAGAGTATGGAGAGTTGATTATAATATAAAACCTTTGAAACTGAATACGTCAATGATAGGGCTCTCAAAAAGTCAATCAATCAAAATCCCCACTTGGTTTAAAGGAGGTAGAGTTGATATTAAAACATCTGCAAATGAATACGTCAATGATACGGCTCTGAATAGCGAAATTCTACGCATCGTGGTGATTTACAAAGACGAGTTGATTTAAATCTGCCGGTACCTTTTTATTGGTTTGTTTTATAATGAATATGTAGCATTTTAGAGCTTCTGAATGTGAATATGTCACGGGAAAATTGCAAACGCCGTAAGATTGTAAAATATCGCGTGAAATTGTAAACTACCTATTTTTTCTTAATACGATACGGATATATTGAAAACTATTGAATTTGGATTGGATTTATTGTATACACAACGTTTTTTCATAATATATCGAGAAATTATAATTTAATAATGATTTATTACAATCTTACGGAGTCTGCAATTTTCCGGTGACAAATAGGGTCGTTACGCCGGTTGGCGGCCTTTTAGTCGCCTTCCCAACTTTGCTCTTTGGAATTAGTATGACATGTCCATAATTCAGGTTCTGATTGTTTCTGTAGGCGTAGCAGATATTATAAAGTTATTTTTATAAATAGGTATTGGAGGAATATTGTAACGGTTTTTTTTTAAATAAATGAATACCTAAAATTTACTCAAAATGCCGGTTGACGGCCACTTTTTTCAGTTCACGGCCACCCTAGAGTTAGTTCGCGGCCGCCAGTTTTACATACAATATTGACTTACGAGTATTTCATACTTTTTTGCATTTTCGTACACTTTTCACCATATAATAATGGTCCTATCATAAATTTCCACATAGGGCATATGATAGCGATTGTCACTCAAATGCCTTTACTCTTAAAAAGCACGTTCTCTTCAATATTCATCCCTTTCTTGTACGATGAGAGATGTTAGAATAGTTAAAGGTAAGGTTAGGTTAGAACCTTACCTTACACTATTCTAACATCTCTTATTTTCACAGGATTTTTTCATCTAATCTGGGGTCACGCACTACAATCTCGTCATTCAGGCATTCTAATCTCTACAGCATTTTACCTTCTCCTCCCAACTCACCTTCATCTTTAATTTCTGCGAGAATTCTTCCCTCTGTCCTTTCTTTTTTCCTTCCTCTATTTTCCCTCCTTTCTTTCCTTACTCGAAACTCTTAACCTCTAATGCATTTATTCTTCTTCCATACTTCTAACATACTACACTTTCATTCATCTATACTGCAGCTATTTTTCTCTCGTTGTTAAACACACTACATTACTATCTCTACAAATAATGAAATAAAACACGTTTTATAATCAATTTATATTGCAATAAATTAAGTTTGGTTAACATTAACATTTTGTTTTTATTATACTTGAGTAATACAAAATTTGAGCGTATTAGACTAGTATTTTAAAAAATCAACAATTTTATGTATTAATTAACTTGATAACAGTAACTATTTATAATCAGTCTTCAACAATTTCTATAATCAGTAAGTGTCTAATGGAATTATGTACTAGGTGTCTACCTGTAATAATGTATATTGTACTTATCAAAAATATATAAAGTATAAAACAGTCTTATATTAAGTACCTAGTTGGTACGAGATCAAAATAATCAACTGAAACAACGAGTTATAAGAATATAAAAACTATTCCTTATCAATAATGCACATGTTACACATGTACGGTTTATCTTTAACATCATCATAAGTCAGTCCTATAAAATCAGTACACTTCAAATGAAACCATTTAGTACAAAAATCACAGCCAACATTTTTGTTTTCATCGTCCTCAGTGTCACTGTTTAATATATTTGCGCATTGGCCACAATTTTGTTTTGATGTTAACTCCCTAGTCTTTAAAGGTTTTCCTTTTTTAAGTTTCTTGGCTTTGTGTGTTTCTTTTTTTTCCTTTGCTTCCTCTTGCTTACGCTTCACGGCTTGCTTTCTAGCTTCTTTAGCTTTTTCTTTCTCCTCATTCTTTTCTTGTTTAGCTTTTTCTTTTAGTAGATGGTATTCTCGCCATTTTTTCCCTGATATCGCAGACGGAATACGAGCTTTGGATACGTTTTGTTTGGACTTTTCAAGAGGTTGGGGTATAAACAGATGTTGCTCGAATACTGTGTTTGGATCTATTGAAATTTTGTTGTTTTCGGATGCGGATGTAATTGTAGAAGATGATGATTTCTTTGACAGAACGTCATGAGCATCTGAATGTTTTGATATAGTTGGAATAACTGTAACATCATCCAGTGATAAAAGAGACCTTCCTTCTAGTTGCTGGCGAGTGACGCCAAATGTCAAAATTTCATTTTCGTCTCCCGATTTTTCTGTAGTAGTAACGGTACATAATGGCAAGTTGTCTTTTAAAGTTGGCACATGAGATAATGTTACCGAGTTGGTGTCACGATTTTCAGATCCCAGTTGCTCTTTTGGTCTACTATGTGGAACTACTTCTGCTCTTGCTTCTTTACTGGAGAACCACATTTGGCTATATTTATAAGCCACTCTACAACGTTTTTTTCTCCTTGTTCTCCCAGCACTGGCTCGGGTCCCTGTTTTTTTAGTTCGTCAGTCCTTCTACCACTTAATCGATCTTGAATTGTACATCTCGGAATACCAAATTTACGTGATGCTTCCCTGATTGGGATTTGGGCTTCGCGAATTTCTTTTAATGCCTGCTGTAGACTTTCAGAAGTGTAAGTCGCAGTTTTATATTTATGTTTTTTCGTAGACATCTGTAATAACAAAAAATATCTAAACACCAACCAAAACGGTCTATGTGAAAGAAGTGGCCGTAAACTGACACCTCTATTTTCAAATAGTCAGATAACGGCCGTCTATTTTTCATATGATTTTCTGACGGCCGCGAACCAGATTTGTTTTGTTAGCATGTGTTAGTTTGCGGCCACATTATAGCTATAAATCCGTATAAAATTATATTTTGGCGGCCGTGAACTAACCATATCATTAAAACCAACCCCAACAATAAAAAATGTTGCACAAAGCGAAGCTTTATTTACATTAATAATAGGAAAGAAAGCAAACTTATTTCATTCAGTGAGCTAGTGCCGCGGCCACCCGGCCGTATACCAACTTTACTAAAAACTTATTGTGTTGGTTGGCGGCCACCAAATAAAACTAATATTAAAGTAATTTACTCCCAAAATAAATGCAAAATTACATGAAACAAATAATTATGATCACTCAAAAACAATCACACGAGTAATAAGTAATCGTAAACTTGAAATACTTACTTTTGAAGCGGGAACTGTTCGCTATTTTTTGCGCAGCTTTGCGTACGTGTCTGCGCTGACAGCGCGGCTGGCAAAATGGACGATTTATTTCCGGCACATGGATTAGGTTAACCGACCAATTTGAATAGACATTACATTCTGCTACTACCCTACTTTTTAAAGTGGCACAACGCGTTGGTAAGAGTAAGATAGAATTCTTATTATTGCAATATTTATACGGCTGGTCCTATAAAAGGCCGCGAAACAACACAGGGCCGCGATCCAGCGTAATGACCCTATATACCTTGTCATTGGACTGTAGAAAGAATTTTGTTTTTCTATGGGCTACATAAAACTAGATTAAGGTTTTCATAATTACCTAGATCCTGGATAATTAGGAAGGCAGTGGCGTAACCAGGGGTCGGGGTAGGGTGGGTATGGTGTCAATTATTTTGATATTCTAAATAGTGTTTATTTATCTTTCAATCAAATATGTTTTAGGTAAAATACTTAAACCTCTAGTACTTTAAGTTATTATGCCTGAACATTTGAGGCCATTAAACAACGATATCCTTAAAAGTCTGTAATATCTTTACTCCAACCACTCTAAATGATAAATGTTAGTACCATTTTTACAAAACAATGTAGAAAATAAATTAAACAAAGAAGCACGCTCTGCTTCAATAAAGTGGTAATTTAGACGTCCCGGACAGACTTTATTTGAGCTTTGGGATGAGACTATAAGAGTGATCACCAGTACAATGTACCTAGATAATCCTCCTGTATAGTAGTCTATACGAGAGGATCCACTTTCGCAAAAATACCTTAAATGTTAGTACAATACCTTAAATGTACTAACATTTGAGGTATATTTGTGGTAGTGCGTGGGACGACGATGGATCTGTACTTTGTATGTTTCAAAGATTTTCAATTGTGGAGAGATTATTGCAGAACATTTTGTTTGATGAAAGGGTCAGATAGCGAAATTGGGATCAAATCCTGCCGTTAATATAGGTTTTTTTGCATCGTTAACAAATAAACTAAGGGTGTTACCACACCAATCGATCGATCGTCGATCGATAGTTGCTAATTCTTTCTTCGATTAGCCAAAATCGATTGGTGTGGTAGACCATTCGATCAACGTCCATCGATGGCATCGATCGGCGGTCGGTCAATCTTTTATCACCCGGTACCACACCAATCGATCAACGTCGATCGATGGCATCGATCAACAATCGATCGATTTGTGTAGTAACACCCTAAAGTTGAACGTTGATGTTTGCTTCTTAATATTTGCTATTCTTATTTTATTTATTTATTTATAATAAGCACACCAACAGCACTGCCACTTATAATTCAAATAAAATTACATTCAAAATCGGCATTTTAGTAACCAAGCAGATGACAGGTATGCATGACATTGAACATAATGAATATTGGAGACAAAAAGAAAAACTAAAAACTGCCTATACCTAAATCCTGACCACTACAAAAACAAAACAATTTGAGGTATTAAGACGTACATTGTTCGCACTGTTTGAAGAGGGAACGTCAGTATGAAGCAAAACTCATAGAGAAAACTTCGATAGGGTATGAAAGCAACATAAAATATTCAAACTCACGCCTATTTTTCAAAAACATTTATTTTACAGATCAATTTCATTGTAAATTAAAAAACGGATATTTTCTACCTACAGAAAAAAGTCTGTTGGCAACAAGAAATTAGCGAAATGTGATACAGTTAATTATACAAAAATTACCATTTTACATAGATAGGCGACATTTCGTTTCCCGTGATAAAAAGCATACTGATTTACATGACAAAATTAACGTAATTTATATTTAATTAGCTCACAGTTACATAATTTAGGCATATTTTTCGGACCATGTTTGCTTGATTAATTAACTCACACATGAAACAGGGTGAATGGAATTGAGTACGTTTCTAGAAATTGGTTCAAATTGAGCTTTATAACGTAGGTACATATTGATTGATAGTACCTACTACCACATCAACCCTTTTTATGGATCGGAAATCATCAAATGACTTCTTCCGCGTCTATTTCTATTGCCGCTATAACAACAACTAATAAAATTAAATTAAAGAACGTGTGAAAACAAAAAACGTGTTTTTTTCGGTTTATGGTACAGAATCCTTCGTGTGAGAGTCCGACTCGCACTTGGTCAGTTTTATACTTTCAGATGACTTTGTCAATTTATATAGAAACAGGAGTTTCTGAGTCACTTATGGTTGTTAGGGGGTTGCGGAATTTGTTCGAAAGAGTCACTGCGGGCCTGGAACGCAATGGGCTTTAGAAGGAACACGGATGGGTTTTAGTCAGTAAGAGTCTGACACGACCTTCCGCTCCACCCATCCTTAAAAAAAAAAAGCTGCAGTACATGCACACCACATTTCCGCCGTCCATTTGACACGTCACGGGATGACAAGACATCCCGTGACGTGTCAACGCCGGTGGCCTACGCCGGAATGCTACAGTATCCAAGCGGCTAGTGTGCGCTGACCGTTAGCAAAATCTTCTGCCATTCCGTCCCGGTGTGCGTAGGCCTTTAGTAGGTAACGTGCGGCATGCGACTCTTGGAATAAATAATAAAAACAAAGCTACTATTTAATTAAGATTAGCATTTCATTGTTGTGGTAGAAAATAATAACCAAGTGTTGTATCTCATTGTACTTCTTATTGTTTAAGATTACTTGTTCGACCCGACCTTGCCTTATGTTCGCGATATTATTATGGTAATCCTACACTTAATTTAGCCTTTGTTCTTTAATAATGATAGCTACTTATGTAGACACTTGAATGTTCGAGTATAAGTGTGAACAATACGGAGATTATGCTTTGATTAATCTTTTTTGAGGTTTATTGAAAAACCCGCCAAGTTCGAATCGGGTTAGTGCATTAAGGGTTCCGTCTTTGATTGTAATAAAATATAATGTTAATAGCTTTTGCCCGCATCTTTACGCGCATATCCCGTTTTTTCCCGTTCACGTCTAGCCTATATATAGCCCTCATAAATATGGCTAACATATACAAAAATAATTTTCCAAATCCGACTGGTAGCTCCACAGATTAGCGCGCTCAAACAAACAAACTCTTCAGCTTTATTATATTAGTACATATAGATCGATAAGAACTTTACATTTATCTTGATAGCCTAAAAGAATTTTGAAATTATGTAAGCTTAAGCCATAATTAATAACGTTAGTCTAAATTGGTTTTTCGTAACCACAACTAGGCTTGCAAGATGTTTAAAAAATACGATATTAAAACCTATGTCTTCAGTTTTGCATAAGAACTGGTGTTACACAATTGAATTTTAGTGCCAATATATATCTGAATTGATTTAATGCCTATCTTATAATTTGTTTTTTTGAAAGTAAATCTTCATCACTACATAGTATAAAACAAAGTCGCTATCCGCCGTCTGTCTGTCCCTATGTATGCTTAGATCTTTAAAACTACGCAACGGATTTTGATGCGGTTTTTTTTAATAGATAGAGTGATTCTTAAGGAAGGTTTATATGTATAATACATGCATAATATAGTAGAGAAACACTGATAAATTTGGAGGTTTCTAATGTGATGTCGTAAATAAGCACGTTTTTTTGCGCTTATATTGCAAACGCTGGCTGAACCCTACGAGATAGACCAAAATAAATCAATCACGTTTGACGTCCTAGATTTAGCTAGAAACCTCTATGAATAGAACCAAGAGGTACCAATTCTCGAAATTATCGAAAATGCAATGATTTTTACAGGCACAAAAACATTTATTGATGACGTTGGCCCATTAAAAAAAAAACTTTAGAAAAAAGAGTCAATTATATCGAAAAGGAACCCTAATATGTTTTAAGCTGATATACATTATTTAAGACATTATCATGTGCTACTGTGTGCTATCTCTGCATTGTGTATAATAAGACGATCGTATTTAGGCAACACCTCCTTGACACGTCTTTGTATTTGCCGATTCTCGTGTCAAGGAACACTGTAGATACCTACATATAGGTAAATGGTAATTTTCATTAAATATATTACTAACTTCGCCGTTAAAATTGACGAATATGGATTAAAGACGTGGGCGATCTATCTCTGTCCCTTGGCATTTAAGTTTTCGTCAATATCTTAAAATGAATTAACTACTAGCTGTTAGATTTCTCTTTCTAAATAGGTCAAAGTTAACGTGTCTTTTGGCGAGGTTAGTCATATAATTTTTTCCTGGTATGCTTTGATATCTTTTTTGCGATTTTAGGTTTCCAAAGTACAAAAATCTTCATAATGATGAGTATAATGACCCCTTTCCATCTTGTGTTTTAAACGAGCGTTCACAGTCGCAAAGCAGTCGTAAAATACCCCTATTTTTCCCTTTATTTGAAACGTTTTTGATTGATTGTCACTGGCATCTCAGCGACAATCTATGTCATTGTGTGGCAACTCGAATTTTAACACTTTATACCTAAATACGAGAAGTAACCTTCAGGAATTGCGTTAGTGTAGTTCCATCTTACAGTATAAGAACATCAGCGTCGTACTGTGTACATCAATCATCTTTACTTTTCGATGTTCCTTAAGTCCACGGCCTCAATTCAAACTGAACCCTACACTTGGAATCCACTTAAAAACTAGTACCACGGCCACATTGGCTAACAGTTGTTGCACAGTATTCCGAAGAAGTGGTATCGGTCCAAATCTGGATCATATCCCATTGTATGGCAGGTACCGGTTCTCTCAGCTATGTGGTTATGTAATGGAAGACTTGTGGACAGTGGGCTAAGTTGTTGTTCGTCTGATGGAATTGCGGTTCTTATTATGCCTACATGATTTATAGGTTCATACAATGTTATTGTTGTAGTGAACTTGTCTAGATTTTTTTGCATAGAATTTAGAGGTTACCGGTTGGCAGTTGTTTTGTTTACCGTTTACCTTAGTTATCCGTGTGTGTCTTTGTTCTTGGTTTCATTTGTTGGTCTTTGAGGGGCAATTCTCGATTTTTAAGGAGCGTTCGCATTGCAGTCGCAAACTATCGAAATCACCTCTAATTTTTCATCATTTTGAAAAGTATTTGAAGTTTTTGCATTGATAGTCGCTGAGATGATATTGTGACTTAATTTAAAAGCTTTTTTAGTACGAATATTGACCTTTTGGTTGCGTTTGTTTGTAGCTGACCGAGTAGCGAGCAGATCTATTTGCGTGGGTAAGACGCATACGCCATGGTTTCGTTTTGGATTGGTGACCTTCCTAAGCATTGTCTTTACTCAATAAGCTTCTGTTTACCGAGCTACATGACTTCTACATGAACACATGACACAATATTGACCATCTTGATGACCATACTTTTGACTCTTGACCCAAATGGTTTAATTCCAATAAATATTTGGTCAGTTACTGAGAATTTCTGAAGAGTGTCGCGATATTGATCTTACGACGATCCAGGGCCGGCAGCTGTCTAATGCAATATATGTTGCGTCAAAGTCATTGCCAGTGAGTCAGCGTTCTTCGGTCCGGTCCACTTTTTATTTTACGCAGTTCGTGTCCTTTCTTCGTTTAATTGAGTTCAATGCCAGGGTCTATCTTTGAGCAGATATTTTTTCTTGTTGGACTTTTTTCTTAATCAGAATTTGCTGATTGCTTTATGACTTTTTGGAACGGTTGTAATTTGTTATTGATTAGTATTACTAAACCATGCGAAAGTAATGGCTAGTTTACAATGTGCAAGCTGCTGACTAGACAGTGGACAGTTACTCGGATTGTCTACTCGTATGCCAGTAGCTCGGCTCGCCTTAGCTAGCTGCCCAGCCTCTTGCGAGACACAAAAAATAAAGGTCCCGCTCGCAACTGCCTGACTGACACTGGCTAACTACTGCCGAACGCGTCCGAACGATGCGAGTGATGTCCAAGCTGCTGCCATGTGCGAGTTACTATCGGCGGGTAGGCGAGTGAAAACAAAAAATGTTGAAGTAACTCGGATGCGACCTACTATCCAACTCGCATGTGGCAGTAACTTGTGAGATACGTCCAAACTATGCGAGTACTGCCTTCGGCTACTTGGCAGGTTGAATCGTACGCTAGCTCGCACTGTTTAAACTGGCCATAACTTTTTGTCTGTCTATTTATTGTGACTTACGGCCGGTTTCAATAACCTTTAACCAACTGTCAAATTATTTACCAACAGTAGCTGAAACGTCATGTTACAAAGGCAAACATCAGCTACTGTTAATCTAATTTGACAGTTGGTTAAAGGTAGATACGTTATTGAGATGGGCCGGTAACGGCTCAAGAGATTTGGATGAAAATTGGCACACGGGTAAAATGTCTTGGATTAGGACATATTATACTTATTATCCCGATAGTTTATTCGGTGATGATGTATGGGATAAATTTCGAGTTTCACGCGAGCGAAGTTAGTTATTAATAAATGCTTGCTTGTTAGGTATCGAGAGTGTGCCCAAATGCTTGAATATACAACGCAATGTTTTCTACATACGACATTTAATCTTTATTTCGCAGACGGAATGTGGTTTGACTGTACTAATAATTGAGATCTTGGGCAATCCCGATATGCCCAGTAATATCATCGCCACAACGATTTGGTCACTCCACAAAATTTCATCGTGCGTACACTTGTGTTACTCGTAATATAAACAGTTATTTGGATCGGTTATAATTTTGTTACATAAGTGAAAGCGCGATTATGTCGGTCGAGACGTAATTCTTCTCATTTTGGCGGTTACTGGTTGACCGCCAACGAAAGTGGTTTGGTGCGTTTTCATTGCGGTAGCGGTAATTATAAGAATTAAGTTGCTTTTTAGGAGTCCGTACCCAAAGGGTAAAACAGGCTGTATCTCATGAACCGTGATAGTAAGAAAGTTGAAATTTTCACAGATGATGTATTTCTATTGCCGCTATAAACAAAAAATATTTTAGGGGGCTCCCGTACAACAAACGTGATTTTTTTCCGTTTTATAGATAATGGTACGGAACCCTTCGTGCGCGAGTCCGACTCGCACTTGGCCGGTTTTTTAATACATATGTATATATATTTAAGTTAAGGTTTCATCACATTATAAAGTTAAAGTTTCTCTTAATCCGTGTCTACCTGCTCAAAATTTGTCAATGACCCTTGTACTTTTTGCCTACGTACAATATATAATATGTCATCGGAAAATTGCAGACACGGGGCTCCCATACAACAAACGTGATTTTTTTGCCGTTTTTATAGATAATGGTAAGGAACCCGTCGTGCGCGAGTCCGACTCGCACTTGGCCGGTTTTTTATTGTGGCTTCAGGTTTAAGATTTTAAGGAAAACGTGGTCAGCAACAGTATTAAGCTTAAAGCAGGCTATCTATACTGTCTATACTAATATTAGAAATGCGAAAGTTTGGATGGATGGATGTTTGTTACTCAATCACGTCAAAACGTCTGAACGGATCTTTATGAAATTTGGCACAGACGTAGATTATAGTCTGGAATAATATATAGGATACTTTTATCCCGGGAGTACGTTCCCTTGTGATAATCTTCGACAATCAAGAGAGCGGAGCTGCGGGCGGTTGTTAATCATCCATGACATATAAAAATGTACAATATAGTTAATCTCGACGGTTGAGTATCGAACTTGTGCGGAGAAAAGTTTTTTAATGACTAGTTTTCTATCAATGTACCAAAGTTCATCAAAATCGGTTCAGCGATTTAGGCGTGAAAGCGTAACACACAAACTCTATTTCGAATATTTATAATAAATAAAGAGAATAAAGAAGGATTAAGCAAGGAAATGGGGAAGGTAAGGATTTGTAGAATACTTGAAGATTGGAAAAACTCGTATTTGTTGTGTTTTAAAAATATAGAAGTTGGGTTATGGAGTCAAACAGTCATAATTGTCTGTTTGACTCCATAACCAAAAATCCACATAAATTAATTAAAGACTCGCAGTCCATTCAAGCTAGAATTTCTTTGTAGAGCTATCAGAGCAAAGTGCAACGATATCATTCACACTGTATTATCACATTATATGGTTGCAGCAATGTGCAGTTCAAGGCCCATTTAGTATACTAGATATAATAACAATATAATAATAATAATAATATATCCTGGGACAACTCACACACGGTCATCCGATCCCAAACTAGGCAGAGCCTGTACTATGGCAACCAGACAACTGCATATAAACATACTTATCTACACTTCTACACTATATATAATATATAATAATCTACACTAATATTATAAAGAGGAAAACTTTGTTTGTTTGTTTGTTTGGTTGTAATGA
>NDFZ01004761.1:114087-156905 GCA_002192655.3 Mamestra configurata | reverse complement strand
TAGTTATGTTTTTATATCTTTTGAGTGGTATGTCAAACGATTTTATATTTAATATATGTTATGTTTATAGAAATTAGTTATTTTAAAACTATATCAATCGTTTACAATATTAACTAATTGTTATATCAAATAAAATTATAGCTTCCGTTGTTATATGTTGTAAATATTAGAGATTTTGTTGTTATATCATCTATTACTTACCCCATCGGAACCCTATTACAAAGTTTTCGTCAATTACCCCATTAAGCAAACCTGGAAGCTGATATTGTGTTAATTTTAATTGCAATAAATTTCGTTAATCTATTGGTCTCATGTCAACTGCAATGATTGATTACTGGTATTACGGACATCCAATTACGTTAAGCTAACTTGAGAATTTCCTGATTAGAATCGATTCTCAGAAGCCGAGAAAATATAGCTTAAAGTTTCCTACAGAAGGGCTTCGTGGTTATACAGGATGACTGGTTTAATAGTGTTTTTCTTTAATTGGGGTGCAATAATAAAAGAAATATAGAAACTAGCATGTTAATTTACGTTATTATAAATATGTCGTTTATTCATTTTATACACTTATTTCGTAAATTTTTAAATATTTCATATTAAATACATAAAAAATATTAACATTTAAAAATATAAAAATAGTAGCCCATCGGTATCGGGAACAAGGTCCAAGCTACCGGCGGTCAGGACTCCAGAGAGAGGAACCTCCTGACAATGCGAGCCGTGTCCAGAAGTACTGCTTTCTGAATCAAGCCCTAGATCCAGCTGCCACCTAAAGTGTTGGTCGAGGGTCGTGGCTATAAGTCGTTGGCTGACACGATTATCGGTACAATGATTGCCGAATTCACATCCCACATGTCGACAACCTCGCGAGCCAAGTCAATATATTTGATTTGTTTATCTTTCTCGGCTTTCACGAGGTTCTCGTCATGCGGAACGGTTATGTCTACAATCATTGCACGCCTCTAGATTCGCTCCACCACCACTATATTAAATTTATTGGCCACAGTAGTCCTGTCAGTTGTTGTTAATATTTTTAGACAGAAGGCCGATTTTCCAATATTATTTGAAAACTTTCGGCGATGATGAATCTAAATTTTGAAATCCTACTCATCATATTTTATTTTATTTTGACAAGTACAGTGACAGACTACAGACTAAAAACAATTCACCATAGCCATGACAACATACATTATGTGAATCTGGGGTCCAATTATTACTGTACACAGCGTTCAATATTTAATAAGCTTCATTAGTGACATTTTACAAATGTTGAAAAAAAAAACACTTCTATCTACAATTTATATCAGACAAATAGGCTTCCCCCAAGGGGAGGATTTGCCATAATCGCTAAGCTTGGCTTGCGGGTTGGCGATCGCAGTATAACAGTTGCAATGCAAAGAACCACAGAGAATGCTGCTGCCTATTCTCTGGTGAGTCCCTTAGTCACCTCTCACAACAGCCACGGAAACTGATGGGATGGTGCTATTCTTTAACGTCCAAAATCAAAAATCTAAATCAAAAGTCATTTATTCAAATTAGACTGAGTGCCAGCACTTTTTGAACGTCAAAGTTCTACATAAAGACAGTCCCTCAAAACGCCCGCCCGTCACAACCTCCTAGTGTTTCAGCTGGGAAGGAGAAGTGGCGCAACAAACTCCCCAGCAACACATCTGTCTGTGTGTCCAACACCAAATAGAATAAAAAAATCCTACTGCCTACAAATAAGATTAGCCTGAATAAAAATAACCTATCTAAAGTCGTTCCAACTCTTTACTCAATAAACCCAGAACAACTATTTTATTGGTCCGAGTTATCTTATGAAGGTAATCCCATATCCTGTTAAGTTCTCTGCTTGACCTCGCTGGAACGAGGATATTAAAAAACTTTGCCTTCGAACTACCCTCTATAGACTTATTGGATTATTTTTATTGTTTCGTTCGGAAACTGGATATGTTTCACAGTTGGCTTCACCTGTGGCTTCGTCGGGTGTAGAAAAGGATTTATTCCTGGGTTTATTTTGATTTTCGTGCACGCAATATATTAGATTGTGGGTGTTAGTATGTGGCTATGTGTTCTAGTTCAGAGTTTTACGGTAAAGAAGAAAAATGTTATTGTGTTTCGTACCAAAAAACACGTTTCTTTCACGTTTCTCACGGAAAGCGGAGGCTTAGTAATAGGGTTCCGTTGGTGA
The DNA here is from genome assembly GCA_002192655.3 of Mamestra configurata. NCBI lineage: Eukaryota > Metazoa > Arthropoda > Insecta > Lepidoptera > Noctuidae > Mamestra > Mamestra configurata. The sequence continues at coordinate 154,711 of NDFZ01004761.1, read as the reverse complement.
CCCTTTAGGTACGGAACCCTCAAAAATGAAGTACCATATATGTGACTAGGCTTTTGCTACTGCTTCGCTTTGTAGGTCTATTCCCTAAGGAATTTAGCATTTTTCTGGGATAAAATAAAACCTTGTTTTTGTGACAGTGAACGAAAAATCATTATCGCACTCTATCGCACTACTTCCTTCAGAGATTATCTCCTAAAAACAAACCGTTTTACTTTTTTTCAAGAAAAACCCGTGTTCTGTGATGTGAGAATTCATTAGCCTCATTATATTCATTCTCAAGATATATCTGACTGACTTGAACTGATGCCGTGATGGTATATGACGAAAAAGTAGAAACAAAAAAATAAGAAAAATATTGATTTATTTCCCGCAAAGTAGGTTTAACAATCAATCCTACTTTCGCTTATTTCAAGACAATCAAATACACAAACTGGTTCAGGAATTCGGAACTGAACTATATTTTTACAATTGGCAGACAGTCAAATATTCCAGACGATAATAACTCGATCATCATGGAGAATTAGGATTTGCACGATTGATGTATGAAAGAAATGCTTGGCCAATAGTTTTTTAACCGACTTCGAAAAAGATAAAAGGATAACTATGTTTAGNAACTATATTTTTACAATTGGCAGACAGTCAAATATTCCAGACGATAATAACTCGATCATCATGGAGAATTAGGATTTGCACGATTGATGTATGAAAGAAATGCTTGGCCAATAGTTTTTTAACCGACTTCGAAAAAGATAAAAGGATAACTATGTTTAGAATACAGACAGGTTTCCTGCCTAGTTTAGGAAAGGGAGTCCTATGACCCATTTTATATTTGTTGTACTGGTTTTTCTTTATAGCATCTAAGTATATAAGACAACTGTGTATACCATGCACAAAATACTTATTGAATAAACTTATTATTATATTTGAAATTATATTTGAACCGATTTGAAAAAAAAATCTTTAGGTTCTTTATATAAGTGAATATCGTGGCAATATCTGTTAAGTGATTAAGAACTTAGTGGAGAAACAGTCCAACAAACAGAAAGAGGCGACAGCGACTTTGTTTTGTTCTTATTCATAAAAAAATTAGAACCATTTTTTTTTAACCATTATTAACATAGCTAAAATACTGATAAACAGATTCTTTATTCAATTTTTTCTATGGAAAATTTGAATTTAGAATCTCTTAAACAGTATTTTAAACTAAGTAACGGTTAATAAGTTTTTATGAATAAGGGCCTTGGTGTTCAGGCCGATTTTTGAATTGGGTATTTTGAGTTTGAAACGTCATCTTCTGCCTATCCTTTACCTGACTATATTGGGGTCGGCTTCCAGTCAAACCGGATTCAACTGAGTATTTTACGTGGAGCGGCTGCCTACCGAGACCTCCACAAACCATTAAATGGGTAACACCGTACTTCTTGGCAAGACTGGAGTCAGATTTTCTGGCGTCTGACAATTCTTAACGACTGCCAAGATCTACAAATGACAGCAAGAACCAACGGTTTGAAGTGCTTTTCAAGGCACGGAGGAGCCTCAGTATGTTATGATGGTCACCCATCCACAGACTGATCTTGGTAAGCGTTGCTTCACCTTGAAGATCGACCCGTGCGGCTGTTATTATTTAGCCACGAGCTCCTCTTTTCAGTTCTGAACGTATCAAACCCTAATTTAATGCCAAGGTTTTTCGATTAAAATTTCCGGTACAGTAGACTTTGAGAAATCATCATCATCATATCAGCCGAAAGACGTTCACTGCTGGACATAGGCCTCCCACAAAGGGAGGGGTTTGCCATAATCGCCACGCTTGGCAGGCGGATTGGCGATCGCAGTGTAGCTGTTACAATGCACAGAGAATGCTGCTGCCCATTCCCCGGTGAGTCCCTTAGTCGCCTCTTACGACACCCACGGCCCTTACGTCCGACACTCAAGTTCAAATTCTTTATTCAGAAACTGGGAACAGAAATTTCAATCTCCTTGTCACGTTATACCAGTTATCAATCACAACTTCTCTGTCATATTCTGATAACGTTATTTTGTTCAGTAGACCCGTAGGTACTTCATTCGTCGGAACATTCCAACAATGTACTTGGTTTTTCGTTTTAGTATAGCGAGCGCTTCACTGACCTACATTTTTTGACATACTTAATTTCAGCAACGGAAATGAAGACATAAAGCCGCTCTGAATCGACATTTTTCGTGCCTTTCATTTCTTTTTTCAATGAAAAATTATGGGTACGTAATTTATTGTTCAAGTTCCGATGGACATTTTTGACTAAGAGCAAAAACAGTTATTTTCGAATGGAAACGAAAAATTTGTAGTTAGTTTTTTTTTGAATTTCTTGAAAAACAGGCAAGTGCGAGTCGCACACGAAGGGTTCTGTAAAATATGTTTACTTTATTTTGGACCCCTTTATTTTTAATTTTATATTATTTTTATTAATAGTTATTAAAGAGGCAAAAGCAAAAAATATTCTGTGAAAATGACAACTATCTATTTATATTATAACTAGCTTTGGCCCACAACTTTGTACGCGTCTATCCCGTTTTTTCCTGTTCCGTCCCGTAATAATTTCGGGAAATTCTCTCTTAATGCTCCCCTACACTCTCCAAGGAACGTACATGCCATATTTCAGCTTTCTACGGCCAGTAGTTTTGGCTGTGCGTTGTCTGTCAGTCAGTCAGTAACGGAGAATTTTTATATATTAGGATTATGAGAACAGCCAGCTGACAGACAGAAAGGCGTAAAGTAGAGGCTTAGTTAATGGAATACCGTTGGTTTTTCAAACAAAATCACAATGACATATTTTCTGTGACGATAAAAAATGTCAGTATCACTTAGTTTAAAATATTGATTTATCTCTCAAACGTAATAAGGTTGTTATTAATAAAAAAAAATACATGTTGTGTTTTGTTAAGAAATATTAGAAATGAAATTTAGTATGTCAGGAAAATTGAATAAAGAGAAAATTAATGTAATTAATCATTTCAATGATAAGAAAGATATTATCGTTTTGTTGAAAATCAACTGAAGAGTATTCACTAAGTACTTTAGTTACCCACTGAAGCGAAACAAACGAACTTATCAGTTCACTTTCGTCTGAGAAAGATTCGCAATTCTATTTAGAAAAAACTTCTTTAAAAGATTTTGAAAAAAGAAAGTAGTCTGAACTAATACTATAAATAGGTTAAATTGTCTGTTTTTTTGTTAAAAGCGTTTATGTATTAGGGTATTTTGTACAAATTTGCGGGAATTAACAAACCGATTTTAATTAAACTTAATACACATAAATGTACTGGTACCCCGGTCTTAAAGTTATTTGAGATTTCTTGCGAAAATTATTGTAGAGACAAAAAGAGAGAGTGATTTTAGGTTTGCTGGAAGAAAACTCGGCTTTAAGTAAAGCTTACGCTGGGCACGCCACAATTGCGGCAGTAAGGACCCTCTTTGGGGAGTGGCTAGAGAGGCGCCACGGATGTTTCGGATTCAGCGGGAGGACACGCCCGAGTGTCAGCACTGTGAGGACCACCGTCGTCGAGGCGATCGGCGGCGAAAAATAACTTTTACGAAACAAAAAACTCTTAACACCTCCATCTTGCGTATGCATATTAAGTTAAAATCCATCCAAAGATTGTCTTGAAAAGATCGCTTTTAGCAATGAAGCCGCCCATTCACCCTAGTTACCCCATGTAATAGTTTCTATATCTATATTTTCTGTAACTTAAATAATTGTGTACATAATAAAGAGTATTCTGTTCCATTGTAAGTTTCTTTAAAATTTTATTTACATAGATACTTACAACTGTTTTAATAAATACTTAACTAACTGAATAAACCAGAAATAAAACAAAAACTCTTAACTAAATTAACCCTAAAATATGGCGTCAAAAAATTCATCCGCATCGCTGTAGACTGGAAGTGTACCCAAAAGACTGGCGGCAAACCCACCATTAAAATCGGTTCTTTATCTTCCAAAACTAAAAACTTCCGAGTTTAAATGAAGTGAATGAATGAAGTACCCATTTAACGCAATCAAATGATTCTTTCACTCAATACAACTACACTATCGCTGAGTGAGCATATACTCGACTATCCCAAAAATGATAAATAGATACATAAAACATTTATTTGGTACCTACAAGAGAAAATAAAACACAACTCACGCAAGCATCTGCTTGTTGCACGCGTTGGGTGGCTCGCTGTCCGATCTCCACCAGGCCCGGGTCGATGGCGCGTTGACGGGGCCCGCCAGGGCCAGAGCTTGCCAGGGTTGCGGAATTAGTTCGAAAGAATCATCGCGACCTGGAACGCAAAGGGCTTTAGAAGGAACACGGATGGGTTTTAGTCAGTAATAGTCTGACACGCCCTTCCGCTCCACCCAGAGCGGAAGAAGTCATTTGATGATTTCTCATTCTTAAAAAAAAGCCCACGGAGGCAAAACCGCGAGAATAAGCTAGCAATAAAATAATACCTTATCAGACAGAGTTGTAGAGTATTTTGAAGGACTTAAAGTCAAGTATTTTGTCTCAAATTGTCAAAACATTTCTCGGTAGTTATTTGAAAATGAAAGCTTCGGTGCTTTGATTCTGGGAGAGAAATATTAGTGTCGAGACTATTGCGCAGTAAGTCAATTAAATGGTGGGGTATTATATTACTTTAACGCGCCAGAATTAATGCTGGGTAAATTAGTTACTAATAGTGCCATCTAGTATCGAGTAGCAGAAGTAGTGGAGTCAAGTACCTTCTAGTATTTTCTACGCCAGAACCTTCCAGGGTTCTCGACATCTGGTCAGTCGGGGCCGGTATTTAGGCGAACTTTCCAGATGTTTCAACAATAGAAGATTCTGGAATTAACTGACCTATATAAGACCCGCATAGCTCGCGACCGAGTGAGTATTGGATTTGCGATTAAAGTGATCAGTAGTGAAGTAGTATTTTATAATTAGTGAGTTTAAAATTTTAATTAGGTAGTATTTTAAATTAAAGTGTCATTTTGGTTGTTTAATCGGCTGTTTTTACTGTCACGAACCCCTCGTAACAATTTGAGAACTAAAAAAATAAAATCTAGAACTGTCAAAGTAGGAGAAAAGTTTAGAAGTAATACAGCTTTTTGTAAATATAGACTAAATAATAACTGGGCGGGATTTAGTGGTCTAGTAGTCATTGACACGGAGGGTATGGGGACGTCAGTTCGATAGCCGTGTCGGGCAAAATGTAGATAATTGTTTGCTCTCTATTTTTCATATTGTGATCTCCTGTTGAGTTTGTGTATTTTATTATGTTCACATCTACCTAGTTTAAAAGGACCAAAAAAGATTGACGTGTTAAAGATTTATTTTTAAACTATTAAATAATATGCAACCGAATAGAGAACCTCTTCCTTTTTTTGACGTCGGTTAAAAAATAAATATAATTTATGGTTTTGTGTGCAATAAGAGTAAGGAACAAGATAATTTCATATTCATAATATCAGTAGGATAGGAAAGATTAAGAATAGAGTAGTAGGAGGAGCTCGGGACTAAAGAATAACAGCCGCACGGGTTGATCTTCAAGGTTAAGCAACGTTTGCCAAGGTTGGTCTGTGGATGGGTTACCATCTAAATATTTCGAGTTTCCTCTGTGCCTTGGAAAGCACGTTAAGCCGTTGGTCCCGGCTGTTATGGGTAGATCTTTGACAGTCGTTACGGATTGTCAAAAGCCAGTAAATTTGACTCCAGTCTTGCCAAGAATTACCGTTTTACCCAGTTAATGAGTTGTGGACGTCTGGTAGACAGCCGCTCGTCGTAAAATACTGATATTTAGCGGAAACAGGTTTGACTGGAAGCCAACCCCAATAAAGTTGGGTAAAGGCTAGGCAGATGATGAGTTTAGGGAGTAGTAAAAAGCAGGATTTAATAGTCGGTTTTCCAAATATATTTTTATAAAAATAAATCCACGTATGGTAGCAGGATGCAAATGCTGTATCTCACCCTCAACTGTGTCTATTAAATGCAATAACAAAAATTAAATAATTAATTACACCCACATGCCAATACTTCAAAACGATTTTCCCAAAAATGTATCTCAAACAAAACAAAAATTAAGAAGTTAATATTCACAAAGCAATTTTCCTAACTGATATAAGAATGTATTTTTCTGAACGACTGAAGCGAAACTAATTGATTTTAAGACTCGTGTTACATAGTTCAATTAATCATTCTGACATGTTGCTCGTTCGATGCTCAGGCGTCTCCTCACCTTTCAATTTAATTGAATTTTAACGTCTTTTCACGTTCATTAATCGTCTGGAGACGCTACACAGCACAGTGATGCCTCGATGGCTTCATGGCAATACAAGGTAGCCTTTGGAAGCGTTTGGCGAAAACTAAAAGAATTTGAAATAGGAATGTTAAAATATGTTTTGTTTTTATCTGTGACTCCGGTACCAACGTTCTTTGAAGGCAGACGCCTAATATATTTTAAAGTTCAAATCTCCAATATAGTTTTATTTATAATAATATCAATAAGTAACACTAGCGGGAGCCGCTGGTGTTACACTACGCCACGTGTAACAGGATAAACGCAATACTTGGAAACTAGACCATCATTAGGAATAACTTTAACTATGGGACCAACATTTTAATCGCAGAACAATATCGACTGCCCCATGCATTTCTGAGCGCGACTCGACAAAGTGTACTGCAGATATTTTTTGTACGATTTCGATGTTGGTCCCATAGTAAAAGTTGTTCATTATGCAACAATACCCATAACGATACAATGACCCATATTTAGGTATTGCGTTTATTCTGTTTACCATTGTATTAAGCAAGCGTGTCAGTGGGTGTTACCTACCGCTTACGGTCCGTGTCAATTAGCATAGCTAAGATAGCCGAAACTGGTGCTCAAGAGCTCATAGAGCAGGTACGAATATTACGAACTTTTTACCACCTCCGGATACACACAGAGTTATTTATTTAGTAACAATTGCAAGCCAATAACAAACAGAATAAAAATATTATAAACAAGAAAAAGAAATACATATTTTGATCATCAATTTAGGAGTGCTCGTTAATATACGAGTATCGACTTCCAGTTCCTGAGCAATCAGGGCATTCAGCAAACTGATCGCTTGGGCCAATGGGCCTGACTGGCCTGTGGTTCGGGTGGTTAGTGACCCTTACTGCTAAACCGGAGGTCGTGGGTTCGATTCCCACCCAGGACAAATGTTTGTGTGATGAGCATGATTATTTGTTCTGTGTCTGGATGTATGTAATTTGTCTATAGAATGTTTGTATTTAGAAATATATAAGTATGTTTATCAGTTGTCTGGTTGCCATAGCACAGGCTCTGCCTAGTTTGGGATCGGATGACCGTGTGTGAGTTGTCCTAGGATATATTATATTATTATTATTATTAATGGGGTATATCGAGTGGTTAGTAAATTCCCCCATTTAAAAATAACACAGGATAACAATAGTCTGGGTTATTCTGATGTATAAGTTCGGTCAAATTCAAGCGTCCAAAGACTTCATAGACAGCCGGGATCTACAGGTTAACGTGCTCTCTCTAATATGTAATGGATCACCCATCCACGGACCAACCTCGTCAAGTGTTGCTTAACCTTAAAGATCGACCAGTGCAGCCATTATTATTTACTTATAATTAAGAATTACATAACGTAAAAGTATGTATCATTATTTATCTTATATTATTATTTAAGTAGTATGTATTAGTATGATATTAATTTTAGTCATATTTATGTATAGTATGTTATATTTAAAGTTTTTTTTTTGTCTTTACTTTTACACACGATGTCTACATCTCTTTTATCCGACTCTCCTTTCGCAGGTATGCTGGAAGAGATTTCTTTAAATATAAGCATCACCTTTGTACCTATTTTTCTGTTCCCTTCTTCTTATCTATTTGTTAAATGTGTGTACATAATCTATTATTGTTTCAATTATATCTGTTTATTATTTTATTTACTTTATTTAGATGCTACAAGTATATATATGTAAGAATATAACTATATTAGATGGATTCAAATGAACCGCCACTCGTCCATTCAAGGGTTCATTAGAAAACCAGCGTCAGACAGCATCAGTCTGTCTGACATATTGCTGAAATGGACCTTTTTAGTGCAGCCGTGAGACACACACTTAGTTCTTGGCATACCTACATTTCTTTTTTTAATTTTTATTTCTATGTACCGTGCGTGTTTCATGTAAGTGCTAAATAAATATTATTCTTTCTTTCTTTAAATAAATAAATAAATAACTGGTTTTGTACTACCTGTAATAAATGGTGCCTTTCGCATAGCTATTTACTTCAGTCGAAATATTGACAGAAAACGCTTTGTAACAAAATTTCTAGAACTTTTCAGCATGTGTCTTGCTGATAGCTATTGACAGCTCCTTCATCATTGACATGACAAAGAGGTCACATTTTTGTTAAACGTGCCACACATTTTGAGATAGGACCTGTCTCATACATTACAAGTACTTTCTAGCTATTTCAAGGGGACTTTTGTCATTTTAAGCGTATTCAAAATGGCCTATTATTTTGATTTAGAACGGTTTAAGTCTAATGTAATGTTGGTACGTACTCGTATCAATATTATTTTAGACTCGGTTATTGGTTTGTTCAAGGTAATTCTCTTGATGCTCTACCCTGATTACAATTATGTTGAGTGAACTACTTTTTTTTTTCAGAATGAGAAATCATCAAATGACTTGCTCCAAATAAATGTAGGTACTGCGTTTGACACACACAGATGGTAATCTTAGGGTGTTACTACACCAATCGATCGATCGCCGATCGATTGGTGTGGTAACACCCCATTTCATTTTTTTTAAGGATGGGAAATCATCAAATGACTTCTTTCGCTCTGGGTGGAGCGGAAGGGCGTGTCAGACTCTTACTGACTAAAACCCATCCGTGTTCCTTCTGCCCTTTGCGTTCCAGTGCCGCGGTGACTATTTCGAACAAATTCCGCAACCCTACCTACCTACTGTTGTTGAGCTTTTTGTATTCCTGATGAGCTCACGTCTCTAAATCTAGATCTCGCCTAATAAAAACGATAGATGAGCCCTACGAAATGTGTCACAGACATATCACGATTCTTGTTGGTCAATTTTTAGGGTTCCTTACGTCCGAATGAAAAACGAAACCCTCATAGAATCACTTGTGTGTCTGTCTGTATGACTGAATCTACTGGATTGATTAGCGATTTCAGTGTTGATCCTATAGTAAAAGTTGTTCAATAAGATGAGTTCAATGACCCTTGTTAAGGTATTGCATTTATTCTGTTACACGTTGTATAAGAACGTAACTATGTGACCCAAAGAGGGATGCAGAAAGTATAAAAAAGCAAAGGAAGAAGTAAGCATGCCTTGCAATTAGCATAGGAAGAAGTAAGCATGCCTTGTAATTAGCATAGGAAGAAGTAAGCATGCCTTGTAATTAGAAAAGGAAGAAGTAAGCATGCCTTGTAATTAGAAAAGGAAGAAGTAAGCATGCCTTGTGATTAGCATAGGAAGAAGTAAGCATACCTTGTAATTAGAAAAGGAAGAAGTAAGCATGCCTTGTAATTAGCAAAGGTAGAAGTAAGCATGCCTTGTAATTAGCAAAGGAAGAAGTAAGCAAGCCTTGTAATTAGCAAAGGTAGAAGTAAGCATGCCTTGTAATAAGAAAAGGAAGAAATAAGCATGCCTTGTAATTAGCTTAGGAAGAAGTAAGCATGCCTTGTAATTAGAAAAGGAAGAAATAAGCATGCCTTGTAATTAGCTTAGGAAGAAGTAAGCATGCCTTGTAATTAGAAAAGGAAGAAGTAAGCATGCCTTGTAATTAGCAAAGGAAGAAGTAAGCATGCCTTGTAATTAGCAAAGGAAGAAGTAAGCATGCCTTGTAATTAGCAAAGGAAGAAGTAAGCATGCCTTGTAATTAGCAAAGGAAGAAGTAAGCATGCCTTGTAATTAGCAAAGGAAGAAGTAAGCATGCCTTGTAATTAGCAAAGGAAGAAGTAAGCATGCCTTGTAATTAGCAAAGGAAGAAGTAAGCATGCCTTGTAATTAGCAAAGGAAGAAGTAAGCATGCCTTGTAATTAGCAAAGGAAGAAGTAAGCATGCCTTGTAATTAGCAAAGGAAGAAGTAAGCATGCCTTGTAATTAGCAAAGGAAGAAGTAAGCATGCCTTGTAATTAGCAAAGGAAGAAGTAAGCATGCCTTGTAATTAGCAAAGGAAGAAGTAAGCATGCCTTGTAATTAGCAAAGGAAGAAGTAAGCATGCCTTGTAATTAGCAAAGGAAGAAGTAAGCATGCCTTGTAATTAGCAAAGGAAGAAGTAAGCATGCCTTGTAATTAGAAAAGGAAGAAGTAAGCATGCCTTGTAATTAGCAAAGGAAGAAGTAAGCATGCCTTGTAATTAGCAAAGGAAGAAGTAAGCATGCCTTGTAATTAGAAAAGGAAGAAGTAAGCATGCCTTGTAATTAGCAAAGGAAGAAGTAAGCATGCCTTGTAATTAGCAAAGGAAGAAGTAAGCATGCCTTGTAATTAGAAAAGGAAGAAGTAAGCATGCCTTGTAATTAGAAAAGGAAGAAGTAAGCATGCCTTGTAATTAGCAAAGGAAGAAGTAAGCATGCCTTGTAATTAGCAAAGGAAGAAGTAAGCATGCCTTGTAATTAGAAAAGGAAGAAGTAAGCATGCCTTGTAATTAGAAAAGGAAGAAGTAAGCATGCCTTGTAATTAGCAAAGGAAGAAGTAAGCATGCCTTGTAATTAGCAAAGGAAGAAGTAAGCATGCCTTGTAATTAGAAAAGGAAGAAGTAAGCATGCCTTGTAATTAGAAAAGGAAGAAGTAAGCATGCCTTGTAATTAGCAAAGGAAGAAGTAAGCATGCCTTGTAATTAGCAAAGGAAGAAGTAAGCATGCCTTGTAATTAGAAAAGGAAGAAGTAAGCATGCCTTGTAATTAGCAAAGGAAGAAGTAAGCATGCCTTGTAATTAGCAAAGGAAGAAGTAAGCATGCCTTGTAATTAGAAAAGGAAGAAGTAAGCATGCCTTGTAATTAGAAAAGGAAGAAGTAAGCATGCCTTGTAATTATAAAAGGATGAAGTAAGCATGCCTTGTAATTAGAAAAGGAAGAAGTAAGCATGCCTTATAATTAGAAAAGGATGAAGTAAGCATGCCTTGTAACCATTGCCATCAATAAAAATCAATATGTGGAAATAGAAAATTAATAAAAAGGTTTTCAAACTTTTCAAATAAAAGGGTTTATTGAAAAGGATAGGCCATGAGGGCACGCAAAAAATATGATAAATTATATCAAGTTAATTGCATGCTGGGTCGAGTCGATTCTAAATACTTACGTGCACTTGTACTAAAGTGCACTTCAGGCCAATAATTACTGAAACCGTTACATGAAAAACGTGTCGACCACAAAAACTATAAAAATAAATTACATGATAGCATGTTAAAACCCAGAACTCATTACTAGAGAACGTTACTTCATTTCCTAAGTTATCGGCTTTATATCTAACACGCGATTGCTAAGAACTTCACTATTTTATACACCGGACCTGTGTAATACGTGCTTTATCTTGAATAATTTGTCCAAGCGTACAAATTATGGTTTTAGTTCGACTTTGCTTTATTTGACTGACATATAAGCAGCGGTTAATTTTAATGGCGGGGTGTTTTCGTAATTTCTGATATTGTGAGTGCGAATTTTGTCATACCAGCGGCGTTGTGTGATGGGGCAGAGACAGCTTACAAATCCATACTTATACTTTCTTACTTACTATAAAATTTTCAATGCGAAAGTAACTCTGAACTTAACGGCTGAACGAATATAGACGCAACTTGGCACACAGGTAAACTATATCCTGGAATTGGCCATTGGATACCTTTTAGCCTAGGACTATGCTACTTCGAGATATTTTTCATCTTTTAAGTGGGTGATTCTACTGACAGAAGCTAGTTAATTAATAAAAATATAGCTTATTAGCAGATCATATAAATATTAATATAAATTATCATTAATATTAATAACAAGTCAATTAATATAAATATAGCTTATTAGTATACATATAAGTGTGTGCTGTATATTAGTGTAATGTTGGATGCATTTTGCTCACATAATATAATCAATTGATCAATGTACCTATGTTTACAAAATATTGTAAAACTTATATTTGAAAAGAGTAACTATGGAGTTTCTTGTCCGTTCTTCTCCATAAGAATCTACTTTTTCGAATGGACAATTAGAGTCACTTATATTTTAATTTTAAACTGTAAATTTGACGTTCAAAAGTGCCTTTTAATGGTCTAGTTGAAATAAATGAATTGACTTTGACTTTGACTTTTTGACTTTGATGCTGGTAAGCTATATTTTTATTCAAGCCACTGACAGATGCTAGTGGCATCGCCCGCAAGAAAATTGGCATAAAATGCTCCTGGGACCAAAATTGACCTATGTCCTAATCCCAAGGTTAACTGGTAGAGAATGTCTATGGTATTAAGTCCGCTTCTGTACATTTGTGTGCTTAAAGTGTTAATTAAATAAATAAATCACGGACATAGTCCATCCATGTGCCATGTATCATTTAAATTCGTTGAGACGTAAAAGATAACAAACAGACAGATAGAATAACTTTCGCAATTAGAATTAAAAAATGGCAAGAATATAAATATTAAAAATGTAATAATAACAACAAATAAATTTACAGCATCAAGCATGTTGTAAATTGTCAATACTTAAATCGTTATTTTCAGTCTTAACCCTCGGCCTGGTGGCAAAATGTTACACGGTAGCCAGGAGGGTCTGTCAGACCAGAATTTAGAATAACTATTTCTCGTACTAATTGTGGTAATTGGTGTATGTAAACATGCTTATAGTACGGGAGAAATGAAAAAAATATAGAATTCACCATATTAACTAAATAAAAAAAAAAACACATTATTTTGCGTGATGTTTTAGCAAAAAAGCAAGCCCTTTTTACACTTAGGTAAAAATAAAACCTCAGGAAAGACATTAAACTATAAATAATAATAAAATAATCAGTCCTTGTCACTCCCATCTACGGGTGTAGGCAGAGGCGTACGGTATAACCTCTGAATTTGACACCGGCTCTCGGGGTTTTTGTGTTTTTTCACCACCCCAGCTGACTCCGGACTGAAGTTGTTTAGATTGGTTGATAAGGCTCAGCTTCTAGAATGGTGGCGCAGAAACATCATATTACAATTTAACACAACTTCGGTCATGAAATCTTAAAAGTAACTTTTATATTTTATTAGCGTGAATGTCGAAAATATCCCAAGGGAACATACTCCCGAGATAAAAACTATTCTATGTTCTTTCCCGGGACTCAAACAATCTCTATACCAAATTTTATCTAAATCGGTCCAGCCCTTTGCGCTTGAAGAAGTAACAAACATACACACACACTCACAAACTTTCACCTTTATAATATTAGTGTGACTATTTATTCTTTTAGAACATGATAAGTGTGAGCATATTTGCACGCCTTTTAGGTTATTTTATGTAAGCACGTGTCTTTTGCCTCTTAATATACACTACATTATTTATTGTTAAATAATTACAGATTATTATTGACCTAAAAACGTAATTTAGCTACAAAACAGTATTAAAGTAATTTAACTGTCAAGCTCGCAATAGTGGCGCCATTCCCACTTTCACTGTATAAAAGTGCATGCCACCATTATTGCAAGCTCACCCTGGCTGGGGCCTTAGATTCAAGGCCACCACAGGATAGTCCGATTAAGCAGTTACCAGCCCTAGCGAGCTGAACTGCGAGTGCTCATATCCAAAAAAAAATATTGCAAGCTCTGTTCAGTTGGTGTACAACGTTCGAGAAAACAACATTACCCGCTATCGGTAAGTTGGACCTTGTTAAACTTAATTTTTGTCAATTATATAAATATGTAAGGTAAGTATTATTGCTATACTACGAATTGATATATTAAATAAAACAAAAATATATATTAACTAGCCTTTTATTTTACATAAGCAAACAAGAAACAGCTTAAACAATGACAAATAAAGATAAAAGAGAGGATGCAATTTTATTCATACAGTTCACATTTTGACATTTAAGTTGAAAATACATCGCGTGTATAATCTTCATTTTTTTCTGTGATTTCATGGTAGCGATAAAACCAAAGAAAGCGTTGTAATTGACGCGGCGATAAGAATCGCTTAATAACATAATTCGCTCAGGAACACGATTGTTTCACTTCATATTAATTGTTGCGAGTGCTTTCGTGATTACTAATGTACCTACACCCACGGGGGTTTTTATTGAAATTACATATTTTAGGAGCTGTTTTAAATTGAGTGGAGGAAAAGTTTTGACCTGTTTTTCAATTTAAGAATGATCTTGTATCTTTTTAGGGTTCCGGACCTCCGTTTGGAAAGGGGAGCCCTATAGGATCAATTGTGTATTTGTTCGTCTGTCGCACCCAACCTGTTCCGAACGCTCTGAATCATCTGTACCAATTCAGTTGAAATATGGTACACTGTTGGTGGAGTGGTTAGTAACCCTGACTGCTAAACCGTGGGTCCGATTCCCACCCAGGACAAATCTTTGTGTGATGAGCATGATCATTTGTTCTGTGTCTGGGTGTAATTTGTCTATAATATGTATGTATTTAGAAATATATAAGTATGTTTATCAGTTGTCTGGTTGCCATAGCACAGGCTCTGCCTAGTTTGGGACACGGATGACCGTGTGAGAGTTGGCCCAATATATTATTATTATTTTTTCGAACATTAATCCAACATTTTTTTTCATTTTCATGGAACCCGGTCGCGTAAAGTTAATTATACAAAAAGCAAGGTGGTTGAAGGTTTAAATCCGGCCTGGGTTCGAGTATGACATGCCGTACCACATCATTCCGATGACATCGTTTTCAAGCTTCACTTAGTTATCATGCGACGCTACGTCCCGCAGTAAGGACGGAGCGCGCGTGTGACGCATCAGCGACGAAGGTGAAAAACGTTGTCGAACTTATGACCTATACAAGACGTGTCACACCAGAAGACCACAGCTCCTTTTATTTTAATGACCACCACCTAAAATTCTTCTAATATGACCAAAACCCAATCAGTTCATTGAAATTCAGCAACAATCGGTACATTGTCGTTATTTTTTATCGTTCAGCTTTTGGCGGATTTCCAAAAGTCATGCGAGAAACGCCATTTTTAACAGTACTTTAATTAAATTTATGCAGACCGTAAAATTTTATCGGGTTCTGTAGTTTGCTTTGCACCGCTAGGTCGTGGGTTCAAAAGTGGGTTCATATTTAAGTTTTCATATATGTGGGTGTTTTAGAGGAGCTTGTGGCTAAATAATAACAAGCCGCACGGGTCGATCTTCAAGGTTAAGCAACGCTTGCCCAAGGTTGGTCTGTGAACGGGTGACCATATTAACATACGGAGTTTCCTCCGTGTCTCGAAAAGCACGTAAAGCAGTTGGCCTCGGCTGCCATAGTCGACCTTCAAGGTTAAGCGTCGTTTGACAAGGTTGGTCCGTGGATGGGTTGCCATCTTAACATACCGAGTTTCCTCCGTGCCTCGGAAAGCCCGTTAAGCAGTTGGTCCCGGCATCATTTTGTAGATCTTTGGCAGTCGTTACGGATTGTCAGAAGCGCCAGGAAATCTGACTCCAGTCTTGCCAAGAACTACCGTGCTACCCAGTTAATGGGTTGTGTAGGTCTGGTAGGCAGCCGTTTCACGTAAAATACTGGTGTTCAGCTGAATCCAGTTTGACTGAAAGCCGACTCCCAATATAGTTGGGAAAAGATTATGCAGATGATAATGATATGTGGGTGTATAACTGCAATGGAGAAGAGAGATAACTAGACTGTATGGACGGTTTAAGAGACTTTGACCTCTGAGTTTGTATTGGTGTTTCTTCTCAGGGTAAAGGAAATACTGGTATCACAGATCAATATAAAAAAAATTGACGTGTAAAAGAGTTACTTGTTACCAATTAAATATAATTTATGTAGTTTTTTTTATTAACATAACTTAACAACATATTCTTATATTTTCAAGATAAGTAAGCTGGCAGAGATTCTAATTAACATAAATGTTAATATTTTCTCCCAAAAAGTTTCCTTACAAACTAAAATAATATAAGTAGATACAATAATCATTGCTTTGTTTAGACTGAAATTTGCACTAAGAAAAACTGTCCCACAGATCAGCAACCCCTCCCCAAAACAGTGTTTTACTGTACTGTACAACATGTACTTTGTCAAGATCTTTCTCACCATGACAGCCTGGATTGTAACTAATTCACTACAGTCATATCTTTGGCTCAGTCTTTTATATATGTATGTAAGCTTCTTGTTATGAATAGAGGCTCGCCTATTGTCATTTTGCCACGTCGCTATACAGCTATACGGTTATGCGATGTGTCACCCATTCCGCTAATTTAGCGAATTCTAAAGGCATTCTACGTCTCCGAGACATATATTTGTTGATACATAGAAAACGATACTGTCGGCATGTCAATTTGCAAGAAGACTGTTTAAAAAGGCTAATAAAATTACTATCAATCCCGGCATCGCACTGGTAGCAAAGCATCTACGAGGTTCTCCCAACCGGCATCAGTGTTTGGATATCTTCAATTCAATAAACCAATCAAGTAAACACTTAAACCTTCACGATGAATCACTCCGTTCATTGGTCAAAACCGTATAAAAACCGGTCGATAGTTTTTGAGTTAATCGCATACAGACAGACGCGGGAGGGAGCGACTTTGTTTATAATAAACAGTTTATAATATAATGATATAATATTTGTCATATAAAATTATATAAGTCTAGATAGTATTTCTAGTAAATAACATTTTACGTTTAAAATAATATTTTCTGATTAGTTTAGCTACCATCTTTAACTTCGCCATATTTCCAGAACCTAAAAACTGAACCGAACCCCAAAAACCCCAAACTTGTCAAACAATTCGCCGGAACAAATTCGGCCCCACGCTAGACCTTAATTGGGCGCTAACATAGCCAGTTTGTTTTTAGTATGTGCTCGGTATGACTTGCAAAAATGAATATGCTGTACCTACACTATCGCTCTTAAGTATTTGGCAGCCTTTGGAATATACTCCTGGGACAAAAACTACTCTATGTCTTATCGTGATCATGATCTACCCATGAGCTAAGTTTCATCTAAATCCGTTTAGCCGATGAGACGTGATGAGGCAACGAATAAATAGACAGGCAGAGTTACTCTCGCATTAAAAAAAAAGTATGGATTCTAAGGGGTAGCACCCCTTGGAATCCATACTTTTTTTTGAACTAGTATAATTATTTATTTATATATATATATTTATTTTATTTTAAAATAAAGTATAGATTCCAAGGGGATTCCCCTTGGAATACACTACTATACTACATTATACTTTTTTTTAAACTAGAAGCCATTGCAGACGATCGATCGATTGGCATAGTAGAAACTATCGATTGACGTCGACAAATCAATTCTACTATCGATTAATGGCATCGATCGACGATCAATTGACTGGACACCATTAGCTTGCAGAGCTAGCAAAAAGTGTTTTACTTATCTATCAAATATTGTTTATCTTGCTAAGGACCAAATATATTTTATCCAGTGTTGTCACACTGACGGGCAAAGGCCTCTCTTTCGTCTTTCCATTCCTCGCACATAACGAAATTAAATATCACCAGTGTAGTAGACCGATGAAAATTTACATCAAACAGCTTGTTTGACTGTACGTTATAACAGGATTCCTACTGGACATGCGATCCTGACCACGCTACTTTAATTGTAGTCAAGACGAGCGGACATTTGTCTCCTCAAGTTCTGAGATAGGGTTACTCTCAAAGGCTGTGACGCCTTTCTAGAAGCTCTGTTCCGTTAAATGTGGAGCTGTCAGTGTCGCCTTTGTGCAAGTCATTGTCTTTGATATGTGAAGGTATGTCCTTGTTAAGATATTCATGTTGTGAACTGGTTTCAATTTTGTTGAACTATCACTGTGTTGAGGAGGTTACGACTTCAAGTCAAACTTGTCTCTTGTATATTTTTTTTTGAAGCGGTAAAGCTTGTGAAAAATCTCTTTACTTACGAATATTTTTATGAATTGATTACTTCAAAATTACTATATATATTACTTTGTAACTGTGGACTGATTCAAAAACTGTTGGTGTAGTTTTTAGCAATTTGTGCTCCATAATAGTTTCATGTTTTTGACTGACCGATTTTGGAAATTTAATTGCCTGTAAAATGTTTTTTTTTTTCATTTGACTACTTTTTCTTAATTATTTCCGGCTGTACGACAGCTTTTTCTCGATTTTTCATTCTTAAACTAGAAGAGGTTCAGGCCAGAAAATCAGGGTATCAGGGAAATCGATACGACAATAAATGAAAACACTGGCAATCCTGTCACCGAAATAAAAATAATCCAAATGCATAAAACGTCAAAAAACTCGAACCATTCAAGGATAGTCACTACTATTCTGACGAAATATTCCAAGCAGTCTGTTACAGTTAGTGTCATCAAATCTGTGATAAATTATAAATACCATATTCGTCTCAATTAGTATTGTCAGTGTTTTCATTTATTGTCGTATCGTTGTCTACGATAATCCTACCTTGTTAAATACAAGGTAGGATTCTCTAGATTGCTGTGTGCATTATTGGTGGGTCATCACTAAGGGTTCAGCTATACTTACCATCGCTCATACTTACTTAACTTTCTTTACAGCCTGTTTAGACATTATTTTAAATTATTATTGTTAAGCTTTCGTTGGACCAGTATCTCACATGATGGCAAGCAATTATGTCATCGACATTGGAGCACATTTGTTTAGAATAGTGGCTCCCAACTCTTGGTCCACGGACCATTGGTGATCCGCAAGGGCCAATACACGGTCCACGGATTTTAAGTTTCTATCAGAAATGTTGATCTATGACAATGATCTTTACTTTTCATTACAATGATTAGTTTCGTATATTTATATGAGATACCTAAGTTTATCTTTAAATTGACACAGTTTAATTTTCGTCTTGATTTCTGGTCCCTCCTAGCAACAAATAAATCGTAATAAAGTGGCGCTGGGCCAAATAGTGGTTGGGAACTACTGGTCTAGATGCAACTAATTCAATCTTGAGTTATAGACCCTCTATCGAAGAGAATACCTTATCAAGACATTAGTAAGTAATAAAAACTCCCAACTACGCCTATTTAAGTACCTAGCTACAGAAAGCCGTGAAACTAACTAAGTACTTCCGACATTCATTAATGGTAATAAATTGTCCGGTAGTAAAATAAGGCCGTATTTTACGGAACTCTAATTTATTACTACTATAAATCTTAATTGGACAAAGCTTTCAGTGTATATGTTTTGGGAGACGCTCTTCCGTGATTGGCCAGCTGAAACTGGAGACACCGCAGTTGCACGCGGTCTCCCGCGTGCAACTGCGGTGTTTGCAATCTGTAGTCATGGTTAAAGTAGGTACTCTAATCAACAATTTCAGACGGCTGAGGTCGAGGATGATGAGAGGCTGAGGATGCTGACCAGGAATGCGCGTCAGCTGTATACTGTTGGTCAAGATACCCGTAGAAGCCGTGGGTAGTGGCTGGCTGTATGACTCGGTCGAGAGCTTGAGGTCAGGATGTGGAGTGATGATGACGTCATGATGAGATGGCTGCTCGAAGGCTGCACTGACGCTCTTGGTCGAGGGTCACCAGTATAGAGGTATGCGGTACAGAGAGTAAAGTCCCGCACACCTCCACTGAAAATGGGAGGATCCTCCTGCCAGACGGTTGTTGTGTCTGGTGGGCAACTGCCCGATAGTTGATATTCGGACTGTTGTGTGTTCAAATCGCACGGAGAACTTCGTTTGCGCGATGCAGGATTTCGTTTTCAGTTTGTTGCCGTACAAATTTCGTTTCTGAGTTTTTCATGTGGCGGCATTGATACAGGTCTATCTAAGTTTGGCCACGTTGATCGGCCCTGTGCGTCTCGCATCTTCAAATCCACCAGGTCATCGGTCAAACAGCTTCAGTCACCTAATATTTATTGCTAGCTTTTGCCCGCGACTTATAGCCTCCCCATGAATGTGGCTATCATTTACAAAAAGAATTTTCCAAATCCTACTGGTAGTTCCAGAGAACAGCGCGTTCAAACAAACAAATTCTTCAGCTTTATTATTAACTAGCTACCGCCCGCGTTAATGTCAAAAATTATCCCAAGGGAACATACTCCCGGAATAAATTATATGTGTTATTCTAGACTATAATCTATCTCTGTGAAAAATTTCATTTAAATCGGTCCAGCCATTAGCGTGTGAAGAACTAACAAACATACACACACACACACACTCACAAACTTTCGCCTTTATAATATAATTGTGACAAGTAGGATATAGATAGATTATTATATACTGTAAAGACGCTAAAGGACGGTGATTTGCCGATCTCCCTGAAGCGTAAACTTTGCCAAAGAGCAATGGACCGCAGCATTCTGGGCGTAAAAAGACAGGAAAGAATTAGAAACACCACGCTGCGTTCCAAAACGGGAATTATAGACGTGGGTAAGAAGACTGCCAGGCTCAAATGGGATGGGCACGCCACTATTGCGGCGGTAAGGCCCCTCTTTGAGGAGTGGCTGGAGAGGCGCCACGGCGTCCTCACCTTCCGCCTGACGCAGGTACTTACCGGACACGGCTGTTTCGGGAGGTACCTGTTTCGGGTTAAGCGGGAGGACACGCCCGGGTGTCAGCACTGTGAAGTTTGCCCGGAGGACACGGTGGAGCATACGCTGGAGGTCTGCCGGAGGTCTGCACGGCATACGGATGGGTTTTAGTCAGTAAGAGTCTGACACGCCCTTCCGCTCCACCCAGAGCGGAAGAAGTAATTTGATGATTTCCCATCCTTAAAAAAAAAAGGCCCAAATAGGATTGGGCGGGTCACGTGAGCCGCATGCTCTGTGACCGTTGGGCAAAAGTCTCCACACAATGGGTGCCCGAAGTTGGACGGCACCGCTGAGGTCGGCCCAGAAAGAGGTGGCGAGACGACCTGGACGCGTATTACGAGGGCAGGCGCGAGATGGCGCAGGAAAAGAATACTTGGAAGGACTTGGGGATGCTTTTGCCCAGCAGTGCGACAGCGTAGGCTAAAACAAAAAAAAAAAAGAAAAGATTATTACCCACCGCCGCAGGCATCCCTACGTTGACACCGTGGTAGGGCTTGCACACTCTAATAAACCCCAAGGCTCTGCCAGTAGATTTAACTTTACCGCAACATGCCTATCTTGGAGGGTTACACTAAAAGCGAGTTATTTGATCCGTAGTTAACTTAAACAATAGTTAAATTTGTCATAAAAAAGTCGATCAATTATTTAGTTATTTTTTTTACCAAGCTAAATATTGATTGATCGAAAATATTAACGAAATTTAGGCGCCCATTATTTTTAAGCAATGGGGAAACACGGATCATAAAAACTCGCCATAAGCGAGATGAACTGTTGGGCAGTAGCAACCCCATGGACTCTATCTCACGGGACAAGCATAGTTCTATATTGGTTATTTGTGCAGAAAGTGCTGTTTGGTACTTTTTAAAATTTTCACATGATTTAACTTGGGTATCACTTACCTAATAATTTATTATTTCATTCAACGCGGCAATGCTGCCAGTGTTCTGGGCACTTTTGCCATTGACAGCGATGTGGATGAATTTTTTGATGCCCAATGATTTATTATGTTTATAAACGCGTTTGTACATAATTTCGCGATTATTAGTCTACTTGTATTTAGTTGTTACTTGTACATATAATTCGTTAACTTTATATTTGAACGAACATGTTTTTTTTTCATCTTGAACATTTGTGGTCTAATCGGTCACGATTATCTCATTGAAATTTAGTATAAGAAATTCCTAAAATAATTACTGACTAATAATGACTTGAATTAATTACTATTATTCCCTTTAATTATTATTATAGTTATCTAACTTAAGGTTCACCCTAATCTTGATCAATTACCGCTTGCCAAACGGATTGGTTATTCAGATAAAATAGTATACAATTTCCAAGATTATATCTTTGTTGCCTAATAAAACGCCTACCCTTTTTGTCTGCCAAAGAATATTAATACTTCGTTTAGTTTTATTCAGAGAAAGTTATCCAATATCGCATTCATGAATCTTAAATTAACTTTCATAACATTTATTACGGGAAACTTTAAAGTAACTAATCTCATTTACTTCTTGTTTATTTTAGAATATACCAAAGACACTGATAATATAATCAGTTTTCAATATAATTCAAGGAAACTTTGATTAGAATTAGATCTCGATGGACGTACTGAGGAACAAAATAAACTCCAATATTATCAAAACATTTAATTACGAATAACTTACTTTAAAGCATTTTACATAAATCCACTTAAAACTAGTACAACATAACATTTATGTAATTTTGATAAATATTTATATACATTTATAACATTTTTTAATTTCAAACTAAGTTTTTTTTTACTAATCATTTTATTAGTTACAAAGTTTAATGTTTTATAATTATTTCATGTAATTTACATTCAAAGATTACACAACTTCAATGTAACGTTCATTAAATACAAAAAGATTTTAAATTTTATTTACATTTAAATCTATCGTATAATTCGATGTTTTATCTATTAATTTTAATATCTAATTCGTACATTTTAGTTTGACTAAAATTTGTATTACATAGAATTTAAGACATCATAAAAATCTTTAACAGAACTTGAATATTTACATTATTTTTCGATAAATCATACCGACTTCCATATTGGGGCTCGAAATATAGAAGTTAGTGAGAGATATCAAAAAAATAGAAGAAAAAAAAACGACTATAAAAAAATATGATATTACAATTCTATAACACATAATTCATACATTTTTCTACATAACAAGTTAAGGTATACATGTATTAGATCTAACAAAAATATTTACAGCGAAGATATTCTATTGACAGTCCATTTCTCGGTATTAAGGGCACGTTCACACTACCGTAGCTTGGTCCTGGGTGGTGAAACGCGACCTGTTCTTTACTGAGTCTCAGACGATATCGTGGCAGGAGTTCCCGTTTCCTGTCCGGGTCGTCTTGGTGGGTTGGGGGCGCCCCGACATCCCGTCATTGTAGGGGGGCGGGCAGTACATTACCTGCGAACAAATGGGGATTTATTTAATAATGTCGGAAGTTTACGGGGGCGAAGTGAAATATTGGTGTCGTTTTTCATTTTGGTGGGGTCTGAAGTTAATGAAGTCGGAGATTTACTTTGAGTTGTCTTTGTCATCATTTAAGAATAAACGATCAAGGAAACAATTTATCACATTAGGTTTTAAGGACTCATTACGCTAGGATTTATTGGGTAAATATATTTTTAGGACCTATTAAGACTTAGAAGCAATTTAATTGCCATTCAACGTGGCAATGCTGCCAGTGTTCTTGGCACTTTTCCCGTTGACAGCGATGTGGACGAATTTTTCGATGCCCTGTGAGTTCTTCCCCTCCCCTTTTTACCCCGCTTGTATATTTTCTACTCGCTTGTATTTAGTACCTATAAGTTTTTTATGTATTTGTAAATATTCCGATAATATAAAAGGGATAGTAATTAAAAGTAACTGTACAACACCTTGTAACAACATTGCCTGTTGAGTGCAATAAATTGAAGCAATAATTAACGTGCGCAATATAATTGGGGTTGCATTGTTCAGATGACAAGACTTTAATTGCCCCAACATGTAAATGTAATTTAGACTGAGAATGATGGGCTAAAACCCAATTTTCTTTGTCTAAATTTCCATTGCTGAGATAAGGCTAGAAGGACGAATGTGTGGCGAGTAATTCAAATAATTGCATCGAGGGGTTATCATTCGTTTTTAAGGATTTATTTACTTTTTAAACGGCTTCAAGTAAAAGAGGGGATTTCAATTCGACTGAATGTTAATTTTATTGTCCTATTTCAAAAAGTTTTGGAAAAACTTTTACATAATTATTTTCTTTAACCATTGGTTTATTGTTTGATTTGGATGAATTAATATAATTGATATAATAGGGGGGGTATGTTAATTATATTCATGGTATTTAAGGTAAAATAGGGTGAATAGGACCTGAGGGGTAAATAGGAACTGAGGGGTGAATAGAAACAAAACTTTGATGAGGTTTTTCACTTTAATATCATAATATTGGTTTTCTGAGGGAGTAACTTTTTTATTTATATCTATGCAACTAAGTTGGAGAGCGTAAATGCTGCAAACAAGATTTAAATTAAATTAACTTTCGCTTTAATTTGAATATTTGTATGGATAAAATTTATCTAAGTTATTTATACTAAACTCTGTCTCGTACCCGCTAATAAATGAAAATGCTGATATAACAGACATACGGTTTATAAATGACGGAGTTATGAGGTAACAACAATAAAAAAAAATACAACCGAATTGAGAACCTCCTCCTATTTTGAAGTCGGTTAAAAATTGCTACCGATGGGAAATCATCATAAGACTCCATCTTTGGCTCTGGGTGGAGCGGAAGGGAGTCAGACTCTTACTGACTAAAACCCATCCATTGTTCCTGGATGTTGTCAGATCTCTTGGTTTCTCCGTTTTCCGCCGTTTTTCCAACTACTTCCAGTCAAACCGCATTCAGCTAAATACCAGTATTTTACGCGGAGCGGCTGCCTACCAGCCCTCCACAATCAAGTAAACGGGTAACACGGTACTCCTTGGCAAGACTGGAGTCAGATTGTCTGGCTTCTTACAATCCGTAACGACTGCCAAAGATCTACAAATGACAGACGCAACCGTCGGCTCTAGTGCTTTCTGAGGCACGGAGGAAACTCGGTATGTTGAGATGGTCACCCATCCACAGACCGACCTTGGCAAGCGTTGCTTAACCTTGAAGGTCGACCCGTGCGGCTGTTATTCTTTAGCCACATGCCTGATTTCTTGGCTTCTGACTACGCGTAACGACTGTCAAAGATGTTTTAATGACAGCAGGAACCAACGGTTTATCATTATTTCCAACGCACGGAGCAATCTCAGCTTGTAACATATTATGGTCTTTGAACTGACCTTGGCAAGCGTTGCTTAACCGCGAAGGTCGACCTTTGTGGTTTTTAGGGTTCCATACCCGAAGGATAATCAATGGAACCCTATTACTAAGCCTCCGCTGTCCGTCCGTCCGTCCGTCTGTCTTTCAGCGGGCTGTATCTCAAGAACGGCAAAAGGTAGACAGTTGTAATTTTCAGTGTGTATTTCTATTGCCGCGATTACAACAAAAAATAAAAATTTTAGCCACGAGATCCTCCTCTCTCCAAAAAATAGCTACTGTTTTACATCTAAATGAAATGAAAATACCTATAAAGCAAATCCTACTTTTTCAAGACCATTCACAACCAAATCAAATCTTATTCTCCAAGTGGTTCAGAAACAAATCTAGAATTCTAAATAAAATAGATATGAAAAATATCAGTTCTTTTCAACTGGATTCTTTCAACAACCGTCGGCTCTAGTCCTTTGAACTCAGTTTTAATATTTGTGATGATTATTTTTAGGGTTCCTTGGCTGAATGGAAAAACGGTACTCGTGCCTATCCATCCGAATGTTTGACAACTGTTTTATTTATGTCTACTGCGCGTTCGAGCGTATGGTACCCGTGGGCTGCAGCTGAAAATCAGCGTTAGGTGGTAATACCTACTGTTGCCACTTGTCATTATGCTGAGCTGAGGCCCTTTTGGCGCAATATTGTTATAAATACTTACTTACTTACTACTACATTTTTGATATTCTCTATTTGAAAGGTGTTTTTTTTTTTAATTTTTTGACAGTGCCAATAAATGCAATTTTCTTTCTTCTTTCTCTCTTTCTTTTATTCTTTCTTTTACTTGGAGACCATTGGCAGTTGTCTGGTTGCCATAGCACAGGCTCTGCCTAGTTTGGGATCGGATGACCGTGTGTAAGTTGTCCCAAGATATTATGTTATTATGTTATTCATTATCATCATAGTTTTCGCCGACAGACGTCCTACTGCAGGACATTGGATTCTCCCAATTGTCGCCACATCGACCGGGTTTGTGCGTTACGCATCCAGTAGATTCCCGTGGCGTTTACTAAGTTATAGGTCCACCTTGTGGGATACCTGTATGTGGGCTGTGGGAAGGTTTGTAAAGTACGTACAGGTAAACGATAGCTGACGTTCAAACAAATAAATTATAGTTACTTTAATATCCAATTCCCCGTCCTCACACAGTAATATAAACTTGAAACCCCACGCAAAATGCGAAATATACACACGTATAACACAAACATTATGTACGAACGAAATTGTAATAAACATAGTAATACCGAAGTTCCAATTTACTTCCCACGCATTAATATGGCGAAACCTTTTAAAGTTTCCAAATTCAATCGAACTACTCGTATTTTCACGGTAGATTCCTATCGGCAATGGCCGCGGTTGCTACCTCATTTTTAAAAACGGATGGGTTTTATGCTTTAATGGTCACTTTTCCTTATTTATCTACTAGTGGTCCCGGCGAACTTTGTACCACCTCAGAATATTTTTTTGCCCTGTTTTGCTTTTGTCATGTATCAGAAATGTCGTTGTATTCGAAAATATTGTTTTTTTCCAAAAAAAAATCCCATGTTTTAATAATTATTCTGCTATTCAGAGCAAAGACAAATTCAACGAACCAAAGAACATCACAATCGGTACAGCCGTTCTTGAGTTATAAATGGTGTAACCAACCCGACTTTAGTTTATATATATAGATTATTGCAAGCCACATAATACAAAAAAAAGTGTGTACAAATGGTCGGTTTTAGAGTTAACCTTAGGATGGACTGAAAGGAAAGAAGATTATAATATGTATCTCTTTTTTACTTATTTCTCCTTACATTTCGTTAACATAGCAAGAAAGAAAATTGTGTTTATTGGCATTATAAAAAACAGAAAAATCTTAAAATTAAACAAAAAAAAAATCTAAACCAACAATGCCAAAAGGGCGTCAGCTCAGCATAATGCCAGATGGCAACACAAGGTATACCACCTGACGTTGATTTTCAGCTGCAGCCCACGAGTGCCATACCTCCGCTCGAAAACATAGACACACATAAATTATACAATACTAAAATATTTTGTACAAAAAGCAACTAAAATAAAATGTTGCGACTCTTAATTTTAAAACCTAAAGAAAGATAAGATAACACATAACAGATACAGACAACAGAAATAACAGATATGATTGTATTCCGTATTCCGTCAGCGGGGGCGGAAATAGCCAACTTTACCCAGGGTTTACCCTGACATCCGAAACGAGGTCTCAACAAAACATCATTGGATTGTGGAAGAAAAATATTTTAATATATCAATATTTATTCTGCAGAAAAGAGCCATATGAGCCATTAACAATCTCCGCCGGCGCGATTCTCTAAGGGAACTGTTTAAGAATATTAACATCATGACGGTACCTTGTCAATACATATACGAAAACATCATGTACGTTAGAAAGAATCTGCATATTTTTAACAAAAGAGGCGACAGACATAATTATGTCACTAGAAATATGAACCAATTAGTTCAACCAGGTTTCAGACTTGCTAAAGTAGCCACATCTTTCATGGGGTACTTGTTTGAAATGTTACAATAAAATACCTTCCCAGATATCAGAACTAAATGAAACAAAACTTAAGTCTTGTATTAAATGCACACGATGCAGGCAAGCATATTATAAGTTGGGGGATTACATTGAAGATAAAAATGCTTGGCTCAATACTGGTCCTGCTCCACAGCCAGTAGGGCGCAAAAACTAATCTTCTAGCAGTTGTTAGACTTGCTGAATATTGTAAGACCATCCAATTATCATTGTATAGACTCAATTAATTTAGCATTGTATAATTTCATTCATTAACGGCACATGTGTGAGTACTTTGTACCTTATTATTTTTCTTTGACTTGAATGTGCCCTTGTGGTTGGGAGTGTTATGCTCACTTAAAAGTCTGGCTGATGGTGCTGGATCATTTGGCACTCTTCAAAGTGGTTGAGCCGAATGGTGCTAGCGCAGGCGTCATTTTGCTGAGCGAGCGCCGTCAGCTAGGACCGGTCATGTCACAGCTGCCACGGCTTATCTCAATTATTTTTTCCTTGAATTGTTGCTTTTTTTTTTACTTCGGACGCTTGATCGTGCAAGTCTTTCTACATCGTTCTGACATATACATATGTATGTTTGTATAATTTTCACACTTTCGTGTGAAAATTATGTAACCATATCTTTGTAAAAAACATTGATTTAAAAGAGTGTCCGTGGGGTTTCTTGCACGTTCTTCTCCATAGAGATCTACGCTTTGGAACGTGTAATTAGCTTCATCTCTTTGGACAGACCGACCGTGACTATTCAAAAGTGCCTGTAATGGTTTAATTGAAATAAATGCTTTTATTTCAATTAAACCATTGCTGTTTATAACTATCAGCGCCAGTACCAGATGGATACCAGCCCCAGTAGGAACAGTATCGGAGACCTTATCAGCTGTTGATGCCGGATGTAGAGACAGTTACCTATGTAAAAAAAACCATGCTCAGTGTAAGCGCTCCTGAGAAAAGGAGTCTTGACAGACATACGAACGACGAAGGGTTTAGTTTTAAGTGTTGAGCTACGGAACCCTAAAAAATGTTTGAATCCATTATTAACCTTGAAAAATACGTTTTCAATTTGGCAAAATAACAGTTCATTAGTTTCTTCTAACGGTCAATAATCCGTATGAATCAGGTGCAGAGTAAACAGTCTCGGATCAATCCGTCAGCTGTTGATTGAAATAATAAATATTCTAGACACGAGAAATATCGAAATTTCATTGAAAGATGGATCCAATGGCGCAAGGTTATTAAAGTTTTTTGAACAACGGTTTGTTTTATGAAATACTAGTGGCCCGCCCCGACTTCGCCAGGATGTATATTTTTTTTAATTTTTTTTTTAGTAAGAACCTTCTTCTGACAATAACAAAACACAACAAAAAAAGAATAAGCGAAATTGGTCCAACAGTTCATGCGTGATGCCGCGACCAAGGGAAATAGGGATTCATTTTTATATATATTATATATATATATATAAATGAATCGTGGAACGCAGAGCTAAGAGGCTCATTGGCGACGTAAAACTGGTGGATACCAAGCTTCACAGCTTGGCTCATCGCCGCAAGTTTGCCTCCTTGTCGGTCTTCTATAAATTAGACTTCGGGGAGAGTGTCCAAGAACTCCACGACCTCATCCCACCGGCCCCCTTCTACCATCGGACATCTAGATGCACTGCAAGTTACCATACCTACCTTGTTGCTATTCCAACAATTCGCACTAAGCTTTTTCAAACGTCTTTTATAATGCGCACAGCAAAGGAGTGGAATTCTCTGCCTGGGTCTGTGTTTTCGAACGCATACAACCCTAATCTCTTCCATATTCGAGTGAACAGGCTTCTTCTGGGTAAGCTCACTCCATCGTCGCATTTTTGTCTCCGTCATCTCTGACCTAGACTTGAGTCAAGAGCAAACCCATACAAAGTTTCCACACACATTTTATTGGAACCCTTGTGTCCATTTTTGTCATTAATTACAAATTGTTAATCACAAAAAGTACTAGTCATAGCGCTAAATTACAAGTAAATGTAACTATGTATTTCAGTATATATTGGGCGACAGAATGTCAAATAATCGAGGACAAAGTATTTATGAATTTATGTAAAGTAGATTTGTGCGTGTAGAATCGAATAAATCTTTTGCTATTTATATTTAGTACAAACAGTAGTCGTGTTAGTTTCACTATTTATAACTCATGAACGGCTGAACTGATTTGGCTGAAAATTTGTGGGGAGGTAGCTTAGAACCAGGAGACGGACATAGGAGATGCTTTAATGAGAATGACATGGTAATTAATTTAATGTAATAAGAATTTAATTTTAACTGTCTTATATACTGAAAATGTTTGCATGCCGAATGATGAAATATGGCAGAACTCTATGTAAACCTACTACTACCCACCTTGTATTACCCGTATTTGCAAATAAATGATATTCTGATTCTGATTCTGATTCTGATACTTTTTATCACAAAACGCAACAAACATAAAAACGAAAAAAAAAATCAGTCAAAACATATAATATCAGTATAGCCGTTCATTTGTTAAAAATGGTATAACAAAACGCAACTGACACGGAATAACAAAACGCAACTGACACTAAACGTAATGTTATCTATGGTTAAGTGTGATTGAAAATTTGACAATTGGAAGTTGACCGGTTGATGTGTTTGTTTCGAGTTTCTATTAGCATATCGTGCCGATATTATCTATCATTTAACAATGCCGCGACCAAGAGTACGGCAAAAAAAATATTCTGAGGCGCTACGAAGTTCGCCGGGACCAATAGCATAAAATATAGTACCTAATGTTGACGTTCAAAAGTGCCTTTTAATAGCGTAATTGGAATAAACGTTTTGACTTTGACTTTGTATGTATGACACATTATTTAATATTAAATACCTACTAACCTCAGCAATTTCTCGTTGGTCAATTCCACTAAAATCGTGTGGCACACGTTATTGCATTACGTCCGGGACCCTTTGGAGTAAGTAGCGGAGCTTTTAGTAATGTAACTCATCAGGGAAGTGTACCAGTAGAGGTATACATGTATACTTGTGGAGCCAAGTAATTTTGAAACGTATTTCAGCTTTGACTTTGAAATGCCAATGCATTTTTACCATACGTCATCTGCGTAGCCTTTTCCCAACTAGGTATATTGGGGTCAGCTCCCAGTCAAACCGGATTCAGCTGAATACCAGCCGGTCGATTCTATAAACATATCGAAGTGAAGGCTTGGGTGAAGTGATCACGAGGTGAGCTGTCAATTCATATAATCAAGATGTCACGTGATCACGAAGTGAGCTGTCATTCCATCTTGATTATATGGATTGACAGCTCACCTCGTGATCATTTCACCCAAGCCTTCACTTCGACATGTTTACTTTAGATCCCTCTTCCAATTAATTTCCCCTCTCTTTTAACATATTCCTCTCCTGACCTGCTTGTGGCGTTGATGACTTTCA
Source organism: Mamestra configurata (assembly GCA_002192655.3). NCBI lineage: Eukaryota > Metazoa > Arthropoda > Insecta > Lepidoptera > Noctuidae > Mamestra > Mamestra configurata. Next base: position 123,600 of record NDFZ01004761.1, on the reverse strand, counting down.
TCCGCCACAATAGCATAAAACTATAAGCCCTCTCCAAATCATTGTATGTATCGATGTGGCATGCAATAATATATATTTATTTTAAGTAATTAATGTTTTAACACTTATATGTTTGTTTCAGTCCCGTACTAACACATCAAGTACCTGATCAACTGTATCCATAGAAGAATCGAATTATTTTCTGCATCAATCGTCGTTTTCTCCTAATCATTAAAATATTGCACACTTGCTTCTCCAATTTACTCGGGACATTGGCAGAATAGTCGTCATCGGCTTTGTTTGCCATATATTAAAAATAGAATAGAATAGACATGTTTACAGAATCGACCGGCTGGAACGCAAAGGACATAATTATGGAGGAACACGGGTGGGTTTTAGTCAATAAAAGTCTGACACTCCCCCCGCTTCGCCAAGAGCGGCAGAAGTCATTTGATGATTACCCATCCATAAAAAATCGGAGTGAATTCGAGACCAAAAGTACCTATATCAGAACATAATGGCTGTATATCTGCTATGTATATTAGGTAGAAAATGGCTGTCTCTCCACTTTTCTCATTTCGTTTGATTGAGCGAGTAAATATTTCTTTTGAGTAGAATTTCTCCGAGTTTTCTTACTCTGTTATAATATTTGGAAGAACGTTCAAACAAGGCCTTTTAATATACAGGGTGTTTCTAATTTAAGAAAGGTTTCTATGTATTTAGTACAGTCAACAGAAGTTGATGAATAGTTCGCCATTTTGAAATATTTATCGGAGCTAATTATTTTCCTTGATTAATTTTCTAGAATAAATAATCAGTTTTGGGATGGTCTATTTTCTTGGAAGTATTCATTAGTCTCTATGCTGAAGTTCGACTTCTAGATTATTAAGCCCGAAGTCGTCTATGCCCGGAGGCGGGAAGAGAAGTCTGGACTTATGACCATTTAACGGCAATAGGCTAGCCTACTCAGCCATTAGTTATGGTTTAATGAGCACCTAATATTAAAAGTCTGTGTATTTCGATAGCAAACCAAAAATAACTTCTACGTGGTGTGGTTACACCACGTAGAAGTTATTTTTGGTTTGCTTAAGAAGTTAAACAGCTCTAGGATGAAGAGACAGACTATGTCCGGTTTCTGAGGTACTTTATTAATACCGTTATGACATATAGCGTTAACGGACAGATAAACGACCGATAAAAAAATTAGTTGCCTGTAAAGTCGATTTACGGACGATAGTTTAACGTGACAACGTCATAACAAAACATTGATGAAATGATCGTAACGTTACAATGAGTCATCCTTTTTGCAGCCGTGCAGCCGGTGTTCATCGATTTATTAGACGTTGTCACGTCAAAAACCTCAGAAACCGGACAGCCGGGCAGCAGCAATCTCATCTACTGTTTGCCTTCATGAACCGACTGGATAGCAAGCAGATTCGCACTTGGAAACGGGCTTGGAGGAAGGAAGTTTCTTATGATTAGTGGACGCTAGTGTTTGACCACACTCATCTGATAGAAAGCAATGCTGCGGTCGACGATGGAGCACGCTTGCTTAAAAGTCACCTATTTACTCTTGACTTAAAGATCACCAAGTAGTAAGTTGTGTGGTGTGTTTTTATAAACGAAGTGTCAAGATTTTCCGAGCGAGTTGTTTATTTGTTTCTTTAGGTTTTTTTTTTATAATTTTTAATGTATAATTTTTCAACGTGACAAGCTAAATAATACTTTATGAAATACTCTGGGCGTCAAACAATTTAACTTTGATGAAATTATTTTACTAATAACAATCAAATATAGCCTATGTTACTCAAGAATAACGTAAATTTACACTGGTGGTAAAAGAATTTTCAAAATCGGTTCAGTATTTCCCGAGATTACTTCAAACAAACAAACACACAAACTTTACCTCTCATATTAGTGTAAAAGTATGAGTAGACACTTAATCAATAAAAACTTCAATAAGACTTCATAATAAAACTCAAAAATACCGAATATTGGCACTTAACATAAACGGTTCCAATTTAACTGGCATTCAACAACTCGCGATATGACCTAACACTGGCATCTGGCAGTCCGCCAGAATGCGAGATCGAATTAAACCCAGTTATTCCCTTTAATCTTTGGGAGATGAGTGATCAGCATCCGATGAATTTTCCTGTAATTGTTTGTATTATGTAAAATAAACTGTTAGTTTAGAACTGGATGTGTGGTTGTTTATTTCTTTGTAATACGAGTAGGATGATGGTTATATGGTTATATAAACCGGATTCCCATAAATAATGTGCTTGTGGGATCATATTTTAAATAACTGTTTTTAGAACAAATAATATATCCAAATTGTGTAGTCTTTTTAGGGTTCAACTGTCCCACTGTACAGCATGGTTTGGAGTGCATGACTACACTAACCAGAAAGGGTCCCGGTGTGAACTCGTAATCAGGATCTTAGAAACCTGATACGTTTAGATGGACACTATTGTTTTTTTTTTAGGGAAATTAGAAGTCATTTGGGAAATCATCAAATGACTTCTTCCGCTCTAGGTGGAGTGGAAGGGCGTGTCAAACTCTTACTGACTAAAGCCCATCCGTGTTCCTTCTAATGCCCTTTACGTTCCAGGGTCGCGGTGACTCTTTCGAACAAATTCCGCAATCCTGGCAGTGAAAATCTCTCTTACAATCACAATTTTTCATACAGACGGGTTCGCAGCCATTTTGCGCAAAAATGTCACCTCCTTATAAGCAGGATTCGTGCTAGCGGCAATGGCATTCTGGCCGTTATTGCTGATAAGTTTGACTGCCCTATTCTAAAGCATCAAATAAGGGTGCTAATGGAACAGAATAGGTTAGCAATTTGAATTATTACAATTGAATTTTAATTTTTGTAACCATTGGACCAGTGTCGTCTTTAATTAAATTAATTTATATTTTTTTATTGACAATTTATCGAGAGTTTACAATCTCTCAAGTTATTTTATAATCTTACGGAGTTTGCTATGTTCCGGTGACATATACATATATACAAGAATTGTTCGTTTAAAGGTCTTAGATTTTAACCGATAGACGGCTGGTAGGCCATTGCTTACAAATAAAAAAGTTAAATTGCTTACTTCTGTACCAAAAGAACAATGGTCAACGACCTACGACAAAAGTGAATGTTCTTTAACATTCACAAACAATTTCAATAAAGACCCCTCACGCTTGTCAAGTCAAACAGCACTTAATCAAAGTATTAAGTATCAAACGCGATCGGTCACCCATCTGTCCGCTGGCCGCGATAACCTTTACTTAACCTCTGTCGATCGAACGATTTAACGCGATAAAGTAGAGTTTTATTAAAAAAGTGATGTTGTGTATTCAATTCATAAAGTGGTAACATTTTTTTCGTAGAGTTGCAAATATTTATAACTTTTTTTGTAGTGATTGATAGTGGAAAACTTAATAGAATAAATTTCATATTATTTTCAGTATCTAAGTACTTAAATTGTGTTGATACGTCAGTTCACCTTTAGTGTTTTCATCAATTATTCGCATGTAAATAACCCTTGATAAGGCCCTTCCAGCAAGAAAATAATGATGTTAGTTATTGGGACATAACCTTCAAAATGAAAAACTAAAAATCTTTTTTATCAAATTGTTATAGTGGCCAGTTTCACAGAAATAACCCCGAAGCTCGTGAATAAACAATAACAGCCGCACGGGTCGATCTTTAAAGTAAAGCAACGCCTGCCGAAGACAGCCTGGGATGGGCGATCATCAGAGATCGGATTAGGTAGACTATTATAGTCTAATGTTTTATTTGCCTAATGTTCGTGAAAGTAAATAACGTAGGGTTGATAATACCTCCTCTAAAATTCCGGATTCATAAACATGACGATTGTATCCCGGGATTTAGGAAATTGCAAATTACTTATTGCGCTTTAAAATTTTGAAATTGAAGAATCTTAGTATGTTTTTAGAGTTCTGTACCTAACAAAGCTATTTAATTTAACAAATTAAATAGCTTTGTTTTCGCACAACTCTTTCTTCTTTTGATTCTTCAAATCAATCATTTGTAACTATACTCAAAGTCCATCATGTTTTATAATCCCGGATTTTAATCGTCATGATTCCATTTATGATTCCGGGATTTTACAGGAGGTATTTTCAACTCTATGTTACTTACTTCCATGAACATTAGGTAAATATAGTCTACCTATTCCGATCTCTGCTTATGATACACAAACACGATTAAGGAAAGACCTCAATTTATAGGTCTAGCAAAAACTGCTCCAAAGACCTTCGGAAGGAAGGTAAAAGTTGATTCAGGGCTGTAACATGAGTTTTCTTACTGTATTTCCTTACGCCATTCGGGCCTAATAAACACAAGTAATTGCGCCTTATAAGGAAAACGGACATACAAGAAAAAACCTGATTAGTTCCTTAGTAACACGTTCTACTACATTAACACACTCTTTGTTGTGTACCAACCTAACTACGAAGAAAATATAGATATCCTTTTCTAATAGGCAGTGATTAAAAGAGACGGAAAATAGAGCTATTAAACTAGTTTATCAAAATGTTAAACGTCAATATAATAATATAATATATCCTGGGACAACTCACACACGGTCATCCGATCCCAAACTAGGCAGAGCCTGTACTATGGCAACCAGACAACTGATAAACATACTTATATATTTCTAAATACATACATATTATACACAAATTACACCCAGACACAGAACAAATGATCATGCTCATCACACAAAGATTTGTCCTGGGTGGGAATCGAACCCACGACCTCCGGTTAAGCAGTCAGGGTCACTAACCACTCGACCAACAGGCCAGCAATATTTTATAAGCCCCTGGTTTTGGAAAACCGATTCAAATTCAAATCGCATGGTGACTTTTGATTGGTTGGTGTTATATCAGTCAACCAATTAGAAAGGCTTTGTGGGATTTGAAAGTAGAACCGGATAAAAAAAAACAGGGGTTAGAAGCACTTTTCAGTTTTTGTGTGTCTAATACCTTATGGGAAGTTTTACTTCAAAATAATTCGAGAGCTCAAATTTTCTTCCTTCTCTTTCTTGATTTATCTGCAAAGGAAATGGTAATATTTTCAAGTTAGTTTGGACTGAATAATTCAGCCGGTCGATTCTGTAAACATGTCGAAGTGAAGGCTTGCGTGAAGTGATCACGAAGTGAGCTGTCAATCCATATAATCAAGATGGAATGACAGCTCAATTCGTGATCACGTGACATCTTGATCATTGTCTTGTTTATAGAATCGACCGGAATGCACCGTCAGTCAATGCAATCAACAATAAATTCTGCAACTATAAAATGGGTCAATAACAAAATTATTTTTCATTATGATAACACGAGCAATTTACGCGTATAAGCCCACGAAGGCACATCAATCAACCCCAATACAAGAAATCCATTGAGAAAAGGCCAGTAGCTAATTAACACAAACCTACACTTGTGTCCATTTGTAATATACAATTCACGACACTAAAAACGTCAGACCACGACAGTCGTGAGGGCCATGTTAGCTTAATTTTTAGGGTTCCGTACCCGAAGGGTTACCAACGGAACCCTATTAGTAAGCCTTCGCTGTCCCTCCGACAAGCAACGTGTTTTTTTTCGGTTTATGGTACGGAACCCTTCGTGTTAGAGTACGACTCGCACTTGGGCGGATTTTTTTATTGGGACAAGCCCGCCACTCTATATCCACCCACTACAATTCTTGAGACCCAGAAATCAACAATGGCGACTAACAGGAACGATTCAAATGTCTTGGATATCACAACGAAATTAATTAAAAAGAACAGCGGAGGAATAAACCGAAGTTTGTGGCGAAGTCTCCTCACTTACATAACGTAACGCTGAGCTCCTTCAGCGTGAGGACATGCGCGATGAATAGGGTATTTGACAAAAAAAATCTAATTAGTCCGTCAGATAGATTTCCACAAACATTGGACACGTATTTTTTCAATGTAAACAAAAAATGAAGACGATACAGTGCGTTGAAAACTCGTGTGACGTCACTTACCAGTACACTTTTTACTGTAAAGTGACGTTATAAGCCCCCACTCCTTTGATGCGTTTTATCTTCGTATTTTTTAGTGATTTGATAAAATAAAAAATACGTGTCCATTAATTTTCGATAATCTCACTGACGGACTAAATATAATCATATTAGGGTAGGATAGGTTCTCTTGCGGATATCGTCATTCTTGATTCGATCACGCAAGGAAACTCTGTTCATTACCATTGCTCTTTGGTTGACTTTAAGCTTTCTGATGAGGCCCATTGTGAGCGACCACGTTTCAGTTCCACAAGTCATCACTGGCAACACGTACTGGTGGTGGCACTTTTGTCTTGAGACCCTGTGGTATGCGAGACGAGAAGATACCACGCAACTTCCCGAACGCCGCCCAGCCCAGTTGGATTCGACGGTTGACCTCTCCCTCGTAGTTTGGGCTACCTAACTGGACCGTTTGTCCCAGGTAAACATAGTCAAACTATAACTAGAAAAAATGCCAGTAACGTGTACGTTGATGGTATTTTTTCTGTGTACCAAAACAAAAGACTCATCAGCCCATCGTGCTTTGACATCAAACTTCACCCAGAGGGGCAATTTTCGTATATTAAAAAACGTTTGCATTCGCATTGCAGTCGCTAACTATAACCTGCCAGGGTTGCGGAATTTGTTCGAAAGAGTCACCGCGGCCCTGGAACGCAAAGGGCTTTAGAAGGAACACGGATGGGTTTTAGTCAGTAAGAGTCTGACACGCCCTTCCGCTCCGCCCAGAGCGGAAGAAGTCATTTGATGATTTCCCATCCATAAAAAAAAAAAAAAAAAAACTATAAAAAAATAGCTCTAATATCCCTACATTTTGACATTAATTATTGTCGCTGAGATGATATTGTGACATTAATTATTGTCGCTGATATGATATTGTGACATTAATTATTGTCGCTGAGATGATATTTTGACAGTAATTATTGTCGCTGAGACGATATTGCGACTTGACTTTGAAAGCTGACGAGAACTGACCTTCAGGTGTTTCGTTTGATCTTCAAATATTCGTGGAGGTTACAATTTTGAAGTAAATCGTTCAAGCGAAACCTCTTCAATACCCCACGATGAGTCTACAAATAATTTGCCCCGTGAAAAAAAAACTGATTTAATAATTAAATTCACAAGTAGATGACGAGAGACGGTACTTCACGCCGGAACAGCTGCTCAAACTTTATCAAGCGCAAGTTCGATCGTGTATGGAGTACTGCTCTCATCTTTGGGACGAATCTGTCAGATATCAGCTTGATGCCCTTGAGTCAATTGAGAAACGAGCCAAGAGGATTATCGGCAATGACAGGCTTCTCGAGTTGAAGCTCTAAAGTCTTGAGCATCGACGCCGACTTGCTAGCCTGTCGGTTTTCTATCGGTTGTATTCTGGGCATAGTTTAATTGCGCCAAGCCCGTTCCATCATCGGACCACAAGAAGTACGGCAATGCCGCACCAGTACATGGTGGACATCCCACCCACACGCACAGCTAGCTTGACTGGCCTGTTGGTCGAGTGGTTAGTGACCCTGACTGCTAAACCGGAGGTCGTGGGTTCGATTCCCACCCAGGACAAATCTTTGTGTGATGAGCATGATCATTTGTTCTGTGTCTGGGTGTAATTTGTCTATAATATGTATGTTGTATTTAGAAATATATAAGTATGTTTATCAGTTGTCTGGTTGCCATAGCACAGGCTCTGCCTAGTTTGGGATCAGATGACCATGTGTGAGTTGTCCCAAGGTATAAAAAAAAGCTAAGGAGTGCAATTCCCTGCCAGAAACTGTGTTTTCTGATAACTACCACCTGAGAATTTTTAAATCAACAGTGAATAGATTACTTCTAGGCAAGCGTGCTCCATCTTCGACCACATCATCGCTTCCAATAAAAACGTGGGTAAATGTTAATATCCAACTTACAAATACTACAGAACAAAGTAAGTACAATTTACTTGAAGATCTCTCAATGTTCAATGAACATAAATAAATGAATACTTTTCCCTTCGGACAAAGTTGTTCTAAGAAACACATTTCACCATTATCTTGGGATACTTAAGAATTCCAAATAAATATTTGTCTTGTTGTTCTGTAATCGGCTTTATTTGCTGAAAATAATATTGTTATTTATGAAACTGTTCTCAAGGGAATAAAGTCACTAAAACCTTGGAAGTTACAGGGTATGCCTGGTGTATTAAAGAAGGGGGAGGGGGAGATAGTTGCGTCACTGTTACTTTTTAGGGGGCCGTACTTGAAGGGTAACCAGCGGAACCCTACTAAGCCTTTGTTGTCCTCTCTGCCTGTCAGCGGGCTGTAACTCATAAACCGTAATAGGCAGAAGACAGTTGAAATTTTCACGAAGTATGGGTATGTATTGTCGCTATTACAAATAATTAACATTAAAATAAATTTAAAACCCATAGAAGTTATTTTAAACAAAATCTGTGGTGCAGCATCGTTTTGTTTTTTTTTTAAAGCAAAAGCTGTGTTGAATTTAACCAGAATTTTGCAAGCTAAACAAAAAACCAAGAATTTGTGAGGTAGTGCAAAAAGAGAAATACAACTTCAACTATAAAGAAAGAAAAAAGAATGAGTAAAATTTATTTAGCACTTGTCCCAAGATATTATTATCTCCTTTATTCATTTTATATACATACAAATTACATTTTTAAATATTAAAATACAATGATATAAAAATATTTAAAAATATAAAAAATAGTAGCCCACCGGTATCGGGAACAGGGTCCAAGCTACCGGTGGTCAGGGCCCCTGAGAGAGGAACCTCCTAACTATGCGCGCCGTGTCCAGGAGTACTGCTTTCTGGATCAAGCCCTTGATCCAGCTGCCCAACGAGAGCCTCTTTAGATGTTGGTCGAGGCTCTTGGCAATTATGCCATTGGCCGTCACGACTATCGGCACAATGACTGCTGTGTTCACATCCCACATGTCGACAACCTCGCGAGCCAAGTCAAGATACTTCGTTTGTTTATCTTTCTCAGTCTTCACGAGGTTCACGTCATGAGGGACTGCTATATCAACAATCATTGCGCGACGCTCTAGTCGATCTATCACCACTATGTCAGGCTTATTGGCAACAATAGTCCTGTCAGTGATGATAGACCGATCCCAATACAACGTGCAATTGCCATTTTCGAGAACTGGGTCGGGCACATACCTATAGTACGGTACCTCCGATTCCACAAGATTGTATTTAAGAGCAAGTTGCTGGTGGATAATCCTGGCTACAAGGTTGTGCCTGTGCAAATAGTCTCCGTTAGCCAGACTAGAACAACCGGAAATAATGTGGCGGATGGATTCCCCGGGCCGGTGACATGCCCGACATATGTCAACCGTACCGTCCTTCACAATGTATTTCCGGTAGTTGTTCGTCATCATAACTTCGTCCATAATCGCACAGACAAAACCTTCGGTTTCCCCGAAGAGGTCACCAAAACGCAGCCAGGCTACGGACGCTAAAAAGTCTACATC
>NDFZ01004761.1:41704-112695 GCA_002192655.3 Mamestra configurata | reverse complement strand
TCTCCTTTATTCATTTTATATACATACAAATTACATTTTTAAATATTAAAATACAATGATATAAAAATATTTAAAAATATAAAAAATAGTAGCCCACCGGTATCGGGAACAGGGTCCAAGCTACCGGTGGTCAGGGCCCCTGAGAGAGGAACCTCCTAACTATGCGCGCCGTGTCCAGGAGTACTGCTTTCTGGATCAAGCCCTTGATCCAGCTGCCCAACGAGAGCCTCTTTAGATGTTGGTCGAGGCTCTTGGCAATTATGCCATTGGCCGTCACGACTATCGGCACAATGACTGCTGTGTTCACATCCCACATGTCGACAACCTCGCGAGCCAAGTCAAGATACTTCGTTTGTTTATCTTTCTCAGTCTTCACGAGGTTCACGTCATGAGGGACTGCTATATCAACAATCATTGCGCGACGCTCTAGTCGATCTATCACCACTATGTCAGGCTTATTGGCAACAATAGTCCTGTCAGTGATGATAGACCGATCCCAATACAACGTGCAGTTGCCATTTTCGAGAACTGGGTCGGGCACATACCTATAGTACGGTACCTCCGATTCCACAAGATTGTATTTAAGAGCAAGTTGCTGGTGGATAATCCTGGCTACAAGGTTGTGCCTCTGCAAATAGTCTCCGTTAGCCAGACTAGAACAACCGGAAATAATGTGGCGGATGGATTCCCCGGGCCGGTGACATGCCCGACATATGTCAACCGTACCGTCCTTCACAATATTATTATTATTATTATTACTTACATGAAACACGCACGGTACATAGAAAAAATAAAATTAAAAAAAAAATAAATGTAGATATGCTAAGAACCAAGTAACAATAAGTAACAATTTCGGAAAAGTGCTATTGTTAAGGTGGAAAACAAAATGATTGATATGACTTCGATGTTGTTTTGTTTTTGTTTGTGATTTTGTTTTGGTGAAAGAAATGTTACTGTAGCTGTGCAACATATTTTTGAATTAAGCTTTTGTCACGCATCAACGGGTTGCACTCTGGGAGTGCCGGCAGAAGTGAAAACTTGAACATTAAGGATGTGCATTTGACTGGCCTGTTGGTCGAGTGGTTAGTGACCCTGACTGCTAAACCGGAGGTCGTGGGTTCGATTCCCAACCAGGACAAATCTTTGTGTGATGAGCATGATCATTTGTTCTGTATCTGGGTGTAATTTGTCTATAATATGTATGTATTTAGAAATATATAAGTATGTTTATCAGTTATCTGGTTGCCATAGCACAGGCTCTGCCTAGTTTGGGATCAAATGATCGTGTGTGAGTTGTCCCAAGATATTATAGATATTATTATGTCCCAAGATATTATATTATAAGATATTATAATTACTCGCAGGAAACCTGATTATTACGGCAATTCCTAAGGATTACACTTAAAAAAATAAAAACAAGTGAAGCAATAAAATAATTCAACCGAGCTAGGTAATGGTAACTACTTGAACTGTGAAGCTCATAAAAAACCGTTGCCGTTAAAGCAAATTTCACACACCAACGTATAATTCCCTAATACCATTAAAAACATTCATGAAAAAAGGTAGAATACCTTTAAAACTGGCACAAAGCCACCATTAAAATAAACACCAATCTAAAAACCACAGCATACAGACCCAAAGGGCAATAATTCCCTTAAATGTCCCTCTATTAAAATAATAAGGAAATACGAACATTTTCACACCCCGCTCGAAAGCTGGTGCAATTGAAGACGTGGAGGGAATATTGCGATGCTCAGAGGATTTTATGGCTAACGACCAATCAAATTAAGGTTAGGGAATGAACAGGAATGAAAGAAGGCCTGCTACAAACGATGAATGAAAAGGATTTGACCCTTAATAAATCCTCTTTTGAGTAAATGCAACATCCTAGATCATTTGCAACAGGTCAAATTAAATTGATGATAAAGAAAGATTGTCATAAGCTATTTTAAATGTTGCTTGGTGATTGACTGGCTCTCTCATACTAAAAATTAATAAAAATTAGGGATATGAGAACCATTGTTTTAGCCTAGTGGTATTGGCAGAGTGCCGTGAGGTGTGTTTTCAAGATGATTGTCAAAATTTATTTTGTGTTTGTGTGCACCTGATGGGCAGTTGACAAATAAATGTTTTTTCTTGGTTTCTTTTTAGATTAATGTAGATTTTGCTGCCCAAATCGTCAAACCCTTTCTCTGTGGCGACTGAGAGGCATGTTTTGAGAAAACCATAAATACAATACTCACACACGGTTATCCGATCCCAAACTAGGCAGAGCCTGTGCTATGGCAACCAGACAACTGATAAACATACTTATATATTTCTAAATATATACATCTTATAGACAAATTACACCCAGACACAACAAATGATCATGCTCATCACACAAAGATTTGTCCTGGGTGGGAATCAAACCCACGACCTTCGGTTTAGCAGTCAGGGTAACTAACTACTCGACCAACAGGCGAGTTTATATTTTTTTTTGCCATTGTTATTAGCTTGAGACGGAACTTCTGCATTGTATTTATCTTGTGATCGTATTGGATAAAGGACGAAAGGGCTATTTATGTTATCGGATATTTCTTCTCTTGCTGCGAGGAAATGATCTGCGAATGTGGCAATAAAAGTAAAGGATTCCTAATGGGGCAACGGCAAACGTTACCGGTGGGGCTGTCGTGTTTTTGTTGTGGGAGAATCGGATCAAGAGGAATGTTTATGTACGTACGGGTATTACAATAAAAAATGGCAATTCGTTTTTTATTGGAATTTATGGTAGCCTTCATTAAAACAATCATGAAGCATTAAAAAAATGCGGAACTAATTCTGCCTGTTTTTTTCCTGTAACCTCTTCACGTCTTAACAGCTGAACTGATTCGGATGAAACTTGGCAAACAGATAGACCATTGGTTAGAATAGGACTTTTTATTCCAGGAGCATATTTCCTTAGTATAACTTTCGAAGCTGCTGGCAGAAGTTAGTGTTAAAATAAAAATAAATAGAAAGAGGGGGCAAGACGACCTGAACGTGTACCGTGAAGACCGGTTCAAGAAATCAGGGTAGGTGAGTTGCTGGATGTAATTAGAACACGAACAAACTTGATCGGTTCGTAGTTCGACTAAAATTAAATTTTGTAAAATGATACAAAGATATTGAATGAACTTCGATTTGATTAAAACGCAGGATTTCGAGCACAAAACAAAATCAATTCCTTCAAAGCAAGAGTGAACGCATCTTCTGGTCACGCTCGCTCCATCATAGACCTCATCCATCGCTTTCCATCAGGCGTGATCGAGGTCGAGAGCAAGCCCATTCTCCAATAAAAAAACTGATTTAATAATAAAAATACCTTTTGCGGCACCAATAAACCATTTAGGCGTCAGCTGTTCGCCATAACGCTTCAAAGTTTCAAATACTAAAAGTCTTTTCACGCAATATTGTAAGGCAGGGGTTCCCAAACTGTGCGTCGCGATTCCCCGGGGCGTCGCGATGCTTTCCCAAACCCGTCACAAACAACACAAATGGAGTAAATTAATATTGTGTTTTCCTATTTTATGCAAAAAAAAACTGCTAAAGATCTGTAACTAAGTTTATAATACATATATTGTCGAAAATTTATCGACCTTAATCACACATTTTATAAATATTTTTCAGTGTAGGTACACATTTTAATCAGAAAAGCAAGTTCATCCATATCATTAATTCTACGTACCTTCTCGTTTTCCCAAACGGAGCTACCGTAGGTAACTTTTTTTACAAGGGCGTCGCTAAAAAATTATGACACTTAAAGGGAGTCGCAATATAAAAAAGATTGGGAACCTCTGTTGTAACGGTCTGTAGTAAAATTTTATCTCACCTAGACGTTTAGGTAATAATCCCCGCCTGGAGATAAAAGCTTAGCAAGGAAGATTTTTTAATTAAATCATGGATTAATTCTTTCCAGGTTTCTTTGGATTTTTGGTGAAAATTGTGGCGAAAGTTTAAGACCTGGCGGTCTCCTGAGCCTGGATTAGTAGGCTATTAATTATTAGTGGGCTATTATTATTTAGATTCTTATATTTTAAATTGTAAAATGTCTGGTAAGTTTATAGTCTCAAACTAATTCTTTAGCTGTAGGAGGAACGGCAAGGTTTGTCAGACCATTGCGTTCCAGGGCTGCATAAAAGATACGGCGATATATGCCGCAATAAACGTATATTTCCACACTCTCAAGGGAATCAAAATGTATAGGGTAGGTTCTTCCCGTTGACCTAGTATCATGAAATTTGGCAAGAAGATAGATCTTAGAGTACAAGTACAGAAAAAAGACTGAAAATTGGGTATTTGTAGTATTATCATATTAAAAAAAAATACGATTACTAACTTATATTTTCGGTTGAAGAATTGACCGTGACGTACATTGATGTATGGGAGAAGATTTTTTCACCAACAAAGTTATGTTTGTCCTTCGATTTTACCTGCTATATTTTGTTTTCATAGTTTATAAACTTCCGTAGGTAATGAATACTCGGAAATCAAGACTCGATCGGAACCCTCGGTGCGCGAGTCTGACTCGCACTTGTCCGGTTTTTTTTTCTATTTAGACTCGCATTTATCCACTACCTCACTTTAAGTAAAGGCATGAGACGTAGCCTAATATGAGCAAGTTTGTCTTGAAGCTAATTATTCACAGTAGCATCCTTATTATTTATACAATACAGACAGTTATAAAAACTGTAAATGTTACGACATTTTTTTTTCAATCCCACATTCAATTCCACCAGCAACCAGCTCACAAGCAAGTTGCATTACATTGCGTGCTAACGATGTAATGAAATGTGCCCCGCAATGTAATTAAACTTGCATGCGAGTTGCTTGCAGATGGAAACGCAGTATTAAGGACCTTCGCAAAAATATATGCGAGTAGCTCGCATGCCATAGTAGCATACACCAACTAGAAATTGTTATAGCACAATGGCAGGCAAGATACTTACTTACAAGTTATTTGCATGTGTTTTCCGGCCGTTATAACAAAAATTTTCGACACACATTATGAATCGTAATGTTTCAAGAAAAACCGCCTGTTTCCGACCATCAATATTTATACCCCAAATAACAGGCTCGCGCCAGTTGGTGACCTTGCTTCACCTCAACGCTGAACTTTGCTCTCGTCGGTCATATTAAATTATTTATTTTGCTACGTATGAACGTACCAATTTTTTTGACTGGAAGTGTTTGTGGATATGTACTTTCTGGGTTAGGAATATATCTAGTAGCTACTCATTCTTTCCCGTTCCCGTAGGAATTTCGGGAAATCTCTTAGTGCACACTACACTTAAAGTATAGTGTGCACTCCTCAGGGAACCTGCATGCCAAATGTCAGCTTCTGCGACTAGTAGTTTTGACTGTGCGTTGTCTGTCGGTCAGTAAGTCACTCATCAGTAACGCTGAAGTTTTAAATATGAATATGAACTTGTATTTACTGGTCTGTACTTGAAAAATTTAAGTGTGATTACTTAGGTGGACCTGTCAGTTCACCAAAATTAAAACATTCCCCAATATTGGTTCAGTTGCCAAAAATAATAAATAGTGCACTGTGATATTTTATGATGCAAAATTTTAATGAACTCAAATTGATCCACATTCGAGTAGAACAAATCGCACAATATACTGATTCAAACTCATTCCATCAATTAATGAATATGGAGATTATACGACATATAATTATTAAAATATTTTAATTTAATAATTCACTGTATTCAGTCCACGCACAGCATTAATATTCAGAAAGTGATTGTGCTTAATGGTTTGTGAAGTTGATCGTGCGATCAAAACAGAAAGGATACTAATAGCTATAACTTTATCGTGAAAATATTCAACTGAGCAATTTTCCTGTTTCTCGCAAGAGTTATCAATACTAAGTAGTCCATTTTTTTTTTTGAATGCGAATTCATCAAATGACTTCTTCCGCTCTGGGTGGAGCGCTTACTATACTCTTTGGTGGAGCGGAAGGGCGTGTCAGACTCTTACTGACTAAAACCCATCCGTGTTCCTTCGAAAGCCCTTTGCGTTCCAGGGCCGCGGTGACTCTTTCGAACAAATTCCGCAACCCTGGCAGACTTCCTTAAGTCCTTTGATAAAGTGTAATAGGGATGTTGCCAGGTTATATAAATATGATTCTATTAAGTCCGTCAGTTAGATTATCGAAAAATATTGGACACGTATTTTTTATTTTATCAAATCGATAAAAAATTAAGAAGATAAAACGCAACAAAGATAAGGAGTGGGGGCTTGTAACGTCACTTTCTAGTAAAAAGTATACTGGTAAGTGACGTCACACGAGTTTTCAAAGCAATGTATCGTCTTCATTTTTTGTTTACGTGACAAAATAAAAAAAAACGTGTCCAATATTTTTTGGAAATCTATCTGACAGACTAATTAGATTTTTTTAAATCAAATACCCTATTTTATTAGCGAATGCGATTGTCAAAATGCCAAAATATAAGGGATTGATCTAGTGTCACTTCGACAGCGTTCGTCAATCTCACATTTAAGACGTTTTGATTATTGCCACACTACCGTTGACAGAATGTTTCTTGTCTAGGCCTCATGTTCGACTATTTGTGCATTCGCATGACCAATTTTCTTGATAAGAACAGCTTGAGAAGCGGTGGATTATCAAAATAGGTAGGTATTTTTATTATGCATAGCAAATATTTTGCTTGATTGAACCCTTTTCAGGCATGTTTCTTGCAATAAACAAAAAAAAATCTGAGACTTCTGGCATCTTACGGATCATCTTCTATAGTAGGCGCCAGATAAATGTGGAATAAAGTATATTGACCTTTCCCTAATAACTGTTCATAGGTACCTGAACAATTAAATATGAATCGTTTTTCATTATTAGACAATGTTAAGGATCACGAGAGATGATGATTCGGGACAGCTTTGTGTCATTAATTCCGTTTTTCAAATTAAAAATGTCAATAATTGTAGGTGGGTCAATGACCGTTATTCCACGATTATCTGGCGCCTACTATAATAATGAATTTTGCAGTCCGAGTTTGTCTTTAACAGACTACTTGATTTTCGTCGTCGTATCTGAATCCGAAGAGATATAAGCTATCTTTAGGCTTTTGTAAGCAGTACAAAAGCCGAAACAACGCGTCATCAAAAACTTATGCACTAATTCAAACCAAATACATCGGTCGATTCTGTATACATGTCGAAGTGAAGGCTTGGGTGAAGTGATCACGAAGTGAGCTGTCAATCCATGTAATCAAGATGAAATGACAGCTCACTTCGTGGTCACTTTGCCCAAGCCTTCACTTCAACATGTTAACAGAATCGACCGGCTTCCACAGTATCTAGTTTAATCACTTGGTTGTAACGTGTATTACAATATCTACCAATTTGATGATTAAATTTATTTTACTCTAAATTTGATTTACTTTATTCCATTTCAATTTATTTAATCGTCACTTTTAAATTTTCTTTTAAGCGGGTAATTAATATTTTTCTGATTCGTGTGCAAAACGCTATTGATTATGTGATTGATCATTTGAAATTTCATTGGCAGTATTTTCTAATACCCATGTAATTGATTGCTTTTCCAAATAAATCAGTAATGATTTTTGTTTTTCAGTCTATTCTGCCCATTGCAGGGCAGCCTCCCTTTCTTTCTTCCATTCCTCTCGGTTTTGGGTAACTGTGGATCAATCTTGTCGATTAGGTTTCTAACTCGTCCTCATCATCTTCAAGATCATCTTCACCTGCGTCCGCTGCGATATCACCGGACATTTTCTGGGACGTACATAGTGGTTGCAGCCCATGAACCGTTGGACATACGGCAGACGTGTTAACTACGCGCGTCGTTCGATATGCTCAGTCCCATTTTAGCTTGGCTATTTTTAGCGTGACATAAATAAAATAAAATATATGTTCCAGATGCTCACCTTCCTAAACGCGACCCTGAAGTTCTCGGAGAGGAAGGCATAGAGCACGGGGTTGACGCAGCTGTTCATGTAGGCGAGCACGTGCGAGACGATCTGCGCGGTCACCGTGAAGTATGTGATGTTGTACTTGTCCAGCGCCTTAACCAGCAGGATTATCTGGAACAGAAGATGAGGTGATGTTAAAATTGAGAGTGAAAGACACATCCTGGGCTACACTGGACTACTTCTTGAGCCTGAAGACAAAGTAACATCTTATCAACAATAGGGATGGGCAAAAAGTTAAAAAATATATGAGTGACGTGCGCTACTGTAATGTGACGTCAATGGTCAATCCCAAATATGTTGACATTTCGACAATCGTTAACGCTGTACAATAAAAGAAAGGAAAGGTACATTTCCGTGCATCGCGGCTGAACGCAGGCGCGTGCGATTGATCGCACGATAGTCAGAGTATGAAATGTATGGCACCGCTTCCGAAGTCGGCCGCGCGCGTCTGTCGCCCTCGACAACGGTGCCATACATTCTCATACTCTGACTGAAAATTCATTCTTTTTAATCTAATATTTTAATAGTAAAAGCAGTTATTGTGAGTTTTCCGTCGGAGATAGGCATATGCTATTCGGGACTTTTTTATAGATATTGATATGCTTTTTAATATTGTAGTACATTGTTTTGTTCTATCATCAATAGTTTTCGCAGCGCATGCGATGAAAGACATTTTATGACCTGTTTTAAACACATTGTGTTACATTATTCAAGTTTTAGTAGGGATCCCTAATTATTTCTGGAAATAAATATAGCCTATGTTACTCAGTGAAGATGTAGCTTTCTAACGTTGAAATTTTTAAAATCAGTCGAGTAGTTTTTGAGCCAAATCGTAACAAACAAACAAACAAACAAATCTTTCCTCTTTATATTATTAAATATTTTAGACCCTTCATAAAAAGATTCCATTTGATGCGTCACAAGGCCCAGTTTTAAAAAACTTTTTTAATTTAAAACGTCTCCCAAAATTGACCTTATATTTGAGATTTAGGATTCCCTTCCTTTACTGCAACAGTTTTACCGAGCAATTATATTCTAAGCGGTTACGGCTTAGAATAAAATTGATTAAAGCTCTTGGTTTGGATGAGAATAAAGTATTTAAATTTCAAGACCACGTGCTACGGATTAATGTGGTTTATAATTATGATTTTCATAACCTGTGAGCCTTTTACTTGAACACATTTCAGTAGGCTGATGTTATTTTGTAACTACCCCGAATAAATTCCTATGTACAATTTTGGATAAAGCTGAGCAAACTGTAGATTTAATATGCAAATAGTAATAATACTATTATTAGTTCCGATACAAAATCATGTAAAAAGGGTTATTTTTAATTCGTTGGTTTTTTGTTCTCTCTTAGTATCAGCTTTTAGATGTAATTAAACAAAAATAAGCAAAATATTCCGAATATTCCAATGTAGATCCTTACCCTTTATTTTACAGTAAATCACATACTAAAATGTTTTTACATTTATGAGTTATTTCACTTCCCAAAAAAATACACATCAACACAACCTATGGAATGGATATTTTAGTGTTTCGAATACTTGGAAAGAAACTACATGTAATTTATGGAAGCCCTTATGTACAAATGCACAGTATTAAAAGACTAAAGGAAAATTTAACAACAATCAAAGTTTTTCTTGAAGAGCTTTTATCGTAAAAAAGGAAATATTTTACTGTTTTTGTATTATTTCAATAAAAGTATCCATAGACAGTGTTGACATGTGTGTCGTTCATGCATTCTTAATTGTATATCAAAATAACTTATAATGCAGTGTTACTCAAAGTTTATGACTAGTTTACACAGTGCGAGCTGCTGACTAGACAGTTACTCGGATTGCCTACTCGTATGCCAGCAGCTCGGCTCGCCTTAGCTGTAGACACACACACACACACACATGTTTTATGTTTTTAATAATAATAATCATTTTTATTATCAGGCTACTGAGGCCCATAGACACAATACACAAAATAATCTTAAACAATAATAAACTAACTAACTAACTTTGTACCGTGCGTGTTTCATGTAAGTGCTAAATAAATATGACTCTTTCCTTCTTTTCTTTCTTTAGCTTCAGCTACTATCATGGTGTAGACACCATGCTAGTAGCTACCCAGTCTCTTGCGAGGCGCAGTACACAAAAAATACAGGTTCCACTCGCAGCTGCCTGGCTTTCACTGGCGAGCTAATGCCGAACGCGTCCGAACGATGCGAAAGATATCCGAGTTGCTGCCATGTGCGAGTTACTGTCAAGCGAGCAGGCGAGTGAAAACAAAAAAAAACTTTGAAGTAACTCGGATGTAAGCAGGCTACTATCCAACTCGCACGTGGCAGTAACTCGTAAGATACGACCATACGATGCGTTACTGCACTACAGCTACTTGGCAAGCTGACTCGCACGCTAGCTCGCACTGTGTAAACTAGCCATTAGTATCAAATAACCATTAATGCATTTGTATGCAACAAATTGCAGCTGTGTTTTCAGCCGTTTCTGCTGTATGTACAAAGCAAATCGAATCAATACATAAATACCACAGAGTCACATGTCCGACATGTTTTTAGCACGTTATTCGTGTCGGTAAAAGCTCCTAAAACACAAAACATTTCAATTTGGAGCTTCGAGAATGCTTAAATTAAATGCTTTGACGCCAAACAAAACCACATATTGCAGTGGCTGGGCGGATTACATGTACAATTGTACATACATATTATATTGTATGGTGAAACAATGATAAAGAGACAGGGCAATAAGGAAACAATATATATAAGCAATATATATAATAGCCTTATTAAGGTGGAAGCGCGAGGGTAGCCCACGAAATTCAAATTTTCATATGTTTTTTTGCATTTTGCAGGTCAGTATCAGGTTGTATATCAATAAAAATACGATTGGCGACAAATATGGCTTTACTGAGTTATAATAATTAATATCATCAGTAAAGGTTGTATCATTCATGTAACTCGATTGAATGACTTTTTTATGAAATAACCATTCATTCGAGTTATATGAACTTAGAGGGTATTGGTGATTTAATGATATAATTCTGTAAATAAATACGTGTTACGGTCGCGAATCATATTTTGTTCAACATACAGCCTGACACTGACTTGCAAATTGCAAAAAACATAAGAAAACTTGAATTTCGCGGTCTTCCCTGGCGCTTCCACCTTAAAGAAAAATGTTTTATGTATGGGTCCAATCATTTTTAATAAAATACCCGATAAAATAAAATCACAGGATAACCAGTATTTACCAAATAAATGTTATTACTCCATTTGCGAATTTTTAAACGATAAAATACTTAAATAAATTCTAACATTTCTGAACCTATTCCTGACAATTAATTAAATCATGACAAACTAAATTACACATTAATTAACCTAATTAAGATACTATTGACTTTGACTTGAATAATAATGTTATGGCTATCGACTGGAATTCTTCCTAATAATTTCATTAATATATCATGTTTATTTTTAATTTTAATTTATATTTTATTTTTATATTGTGCTTGTATTATGATTAAATTCTATTTGTTTTTATAAAACTGTTTTGCATTCCTTTGTTAAGTTAAAAAGTATAATATATCATTTATATCAGATTCAAGGCCCAATTTTGTTGCATGTGCATGCATCTGTAGCCCTAATACAATTTTTTAAATGTACTCGATCGCGTTTACTTTAATTGAACGTTAATTTGTACTAAAATTAATGGAAAAGCTATATTTTTTGCAAACGATTTTACACACGTTTAGATACGGCAACGTAACCGAATAAGAATATAATCTCGCAATAACTCATCTGGTCATACAAGCCACCAAGCATATACGTTCATAGTCATCCTACTGCGTCCCATCTGAATGAATGAATTAAATATTATTGCGTCTTTCAGTCAAACTGAACTAATTAGGTTGGACCATTTACTGATGCCATTAACAAAACCACGCGGGCTCCCAAAGATGGCGAATGAACAAACACCCAAAAAGAAAATCTGATAAGTACTTAATATCCACAGTCGCAGTAATCGCTATTGATTACTCTTATTCAATAACTTAAGGAGCTTAGTAGAAGTATTAATGTCTTAGAACTCTCCCGAAATATAATACGAAATATTATTAATTACATTATTTTCGTCTTTCATTCAATTCTGTTCTAATTATGTTTCTCTCTGTAGATTATTGAGTTGGTTATTCACTTAATTATGCAGATGTGAGTAGAAACGTCCCACAAGGACATACCTACACAGATCTTTGTGCCAATTCTACTAATTTTGAAGCAACGTTCGCATCTCAGTCGAAATCTATCAAAAACCCGTAAAATAAAAAAAGAAATATTTTGAATTAAATCGAATAGTTGTTTATGAGCAGTTATAAATAAATACTCAAAATATGAAATTTACTGCTTTATATACTAATTTTTCGACAACTTATATGTGAATACAAATAAAGAAACGACCGAATAAAATACTGAACATTTTGAAAAATCAATAGGTACAGACCACATAAATACCTCATATTTCATCCTAAACTTACACGTTTAATAAATCGAAAAGCGGCTAAAATAACATTTTTTTTTAATTCTTTTCTTGGATAAAAATTTACAGTAATTATGTTTTTTTTGTGAGCCATGTACTATTAAATATTATTGTTTTTTTACATCCACCATCGACCGCTACTTATAAAAAAAACAACGGGTTGCACTCCGGGAGTGCCGGCAGAAGTAAAAACTTGAACATGAACGTTGTGCATTTTTGATATTTTGGAATGGTTAGGGAATAATTTCGCACGAATTGCATATGCATGCATTGAGGCATAAATTTTCTCCGCGCGGTAGAAAGAGAGGGGGATATTACTCCCTCTCCTACGCCGCGCCGGCGCGGTCTACTCTCCCTCCGTCTTACGAATTTTCAATCAGGTCACGTGTCCTGACGCGAGTTTAACATTTTCTAATGAGAAAACTACACTAGATTATGACATCCTCAATAATTTGACGTCAATATCGTATCTACGAATTAATATCGTTTTATTAACCTAATAAAAGTGAACTAATAATATCTTTTCACGCGTAGTTTTACTTGTGCAAGAGTTGAACCCAAAGCTCGATAGATGGCGTTAAGCACGTTTTAGAAGTCGCTATGGTTTCGTTACCGAGTCTAGTATACCCCAGGGTGTTATCGGAATACATAAGGGACAGGCTGTTTCTCCCAAAGGACCTCGGCTAGCGGCGTCATTTGGGAGGAACAGCCTGTCCCTTGCTGTTCCTCCCAAATGACGCCGCTAGCCGAGGTCCTTATCCCACAGGGGATGCCCTAGCGAGCGGTCATTTAGTTTTAGTTTTATTTTAGTTTGTAAGCCCTGGCTGGGGGCCTTAGAGTCATTTAAGGCCACCACAGGATAGTCCGGTTAAGCAGTAACCAGCCTTAGTGTGCTGAACTGCGAGTGGTCATCGTCAAAAAAAAAAAAAAAAGGAATACATACATACAGACTACAGAGTAGTTAAAGTTTGATGTTGTATTTTTGAAATAAAGCACTCCATTATATGGCTAGGCTTTATTATTAACTTAACAATAGGGGATATTACTGAAAAAATCTTAGTAGTTCTTTCAAATAGATTTTTACACAACTTGACGGTCGATTCTGTAAACATGTCGAAGTGAAGGCTTGGGTGAAGTGATCACGAGGTGAGCTGTCAATCCATATAATCAAGAAGTAAATATGTTGAAGTCAAGGCTTAAGAAGACTTAACATGACATATATATTTCGTTTGACCCAAAATAGTTTCTCAACCAAACAAGAGTACACGAAACCCGTGCATAAGCACACAGTTACCCTAAAGAACTAGATCTCTAAGCCAGTCAGTAACCACCTAAGTGATCAAGGAACATTTCTAGAATTCGTTCAGCGATATGTCAGACAGACTCATGCTGTCTGACGCTGGTTTTCTAATGAACCTTTCAAAGGACGAGTGGTGGTTCATTTGAATCAAGTCAAAGTCAAAGTCATTTGTTTAAGTACTATAAAAATAACCAAAAGTTTGGATAATATTTTAAATATATATATGCATGTGTAGGTGTACACACGCGTGGATGGGCTTTAGTCAGTAAGAGTCTGACACTCCCTTCTTCCAGTCATTTGATGATTTCCCATCCATAAAAAACACGGAGCATGGTGCGTTTTTATAATAATATCATTTTGGCTCTATAGTATTTTAGTTTTATTCTATCGACATGAGAAAAGGTCTTCCGTACTTCGAAAACTATTAAGTGTATTTAAATGTTTTGGAACTGTTCCTACCATCAGCCCTTCGAAAACCTAAAACTAAACCCTAATTCAACTTCAAAGGGATACAAATTGCGACAAATTAGTTAGAATAGGACCTTTCTTACCTAAACATCTGTTGTGTCCCTTAAGCCTGTCTATTGTTCCTTTAATTAAGTTAGTTCCAACATTATAGGGACGCCATCGTTTAGCGACGAAATTAACCCTTTTTAATAGCTTGATTATCATTCTTGTGCTCGTGGCTAAACAGTAACATGTTCAAGGTTAAGCAACACTTGCCGAGGTCAGACTGTAGATGGGTGACCATCATAATATACCGAGACTCTTCCGTGAATCGCAAAATCTCGTTGAGCCGTTGGCTGTCATTTTTAGATCTTTGGCAGTCGTTACGGATTTTCAGAAGCCAGGAAATCTGACATCAGTCTTGCTAAGAAGTACCGTGTTACCCAGTTAGTGGGTTGTGGAGGTCTGGTAGGCAGCCGCTCCATGGAAACTACTGGTATTGAGCTGAATTCAATTTGACTCGATAACGAACGCAATACGATTACTTAACTTTCACAGCCCAGTAACTGTACCGGGTAGTGACGGTCATATAAGCAGTATTTCCATTTAAAATACTGGCTTCAGCTACTGGAAGCCGACCCCAATATAGTTGGGGAAAGGCTAGGCAGATGATGGTGGGAGAAATCGCGGAGCCCCGGAAACTTGCCTTGAGTGCCTCTATCCCTATTTTACCTTTAAACTTTTGAACGCCAGAGCATAAAAGCATCGGCGTGCCCCCGACGCCAGGCCACAAAATTCGTCGTACTTTTTGTCAAATATTTGTAACATTTGGCATACAGGGCACGCGCTTGCTTGTCATGTATACGCGACAATGGCGTTCCAAAGTTTAATGAAGATCCAACATTTACACGCCATCGTTTAGCGACGACATTAAGGGTAATCCTACATTTACCCTTTTTAATTGCTTGAATTATCTTTATGGGTTGTTATGGTGTGGAGTGGTCGACCTTTAAGTCTTATTCGTGTTTAATGTAGCTGAAGAAATATGACCCTTCGTTATTTTAGGAAAGGATTGGTTGGTTTAATACAGAAGCCTATATTTAAAGGTAAATTAGAGTTATGGTTGGGGTTTAATTATACACAAGCCATTCATAAGACGTTTCAAGTTTTAAGTCTTTTTACGAAATCATTCAAATAGGAAAATTAAATACTTAAACAGCACTTCACTTTAAAAAGTCCTTTCAAGTATATGGCTATTTAAGATTGGACTAAGAAATTGATACATAGTTATTAAAATAAAAAAGTGCATATGAGTAACAGGAAAACCATAGGAAGCTAAATGATTACAAAATAATCATCATATCAGCCAGAAGACGTCCACTGCTGGACATAGGCTTCCCCCCAGGAAGGGGTTTTGCCATAATCGCCACGCTTGGCGGACAGGTTAGCGATCGCAGTGTTGCTGTTGCAATGCACATAGAATGCTGCTGCCTATTTTCTGGTGAGTCCCTTAGTCGCCTCTTACGACACCCACGGGAAGTGATGGGATGGTGCTATTCTTTTACGTCCGACACCATACAAAACAATAACACAAAGTTAATAAAACGAAGAAATCGCTAATTTACAAACAAATATGTAGTACAGGAAAACTAGTAACACATAATAATGAAACTTTAGAACAGTATTTTAACCACTTATTATTCCCATCATTGAATTCCTCTTTATTAATATTAAGTGGCCTTTGAACACTCATTAATATTCTCCGACATATATTAATTGAATACCCACCATCTTGTTTCATTACATAACAGTCAATAATTATAATTTATTGAAACAGGTACCGTAAGAAATTGTTCGTGAGGAATTTATAATTGATTACACCCGCGTAGTTCTCGTTCCCGTGAGAGTACGGGGATAAAATATAAATACGATGATAATGTAGCTATCCATTGCTGAAAGAATTTTTCAAATCGCTCCAGTACTGTATAATTTTATTCGTTACATACAAAAATACAAATCTTTCCTCTTTATAATACTGTAAAATCCGCTTCTGACATCGAAGGGAAGTGAAAAAGACGTCATACTAAGCAATCGTCATACTAAGCATAGTCTTAAGCTAACCTTTCGCGTCCGGCCCTGGTTGAATCCATGGTCCGGAGCGAGGAGGCTTGGGAAGCGGTCACCTCCTTCTGCGAAGCAGTAATGCTAGCAAAGGAGGAGGCGGGCCGGACGAGGGAAAGGCAAGGCCTTCGCCCCAACCGCCGCAACAGGAGAAGACGCCCCGGGCGTCGGGAGTCGCAGGGCGATCCCCGGCCACCGTAGGCGCGGGCCTGCGGACGGCGAGCGTTGGGTGGCTCGCTGTCCGGTCACCACCAGGCCCGGGTCGATGGCGCGTTGTGTTTCACGCGCGCTTCAAAGAGATGTCAGCATAGAAGACGGGGCCCCAGAGCCTGGCAGGGTTGCGGAATTTGTTCGAAAGAGTCACCGCGGCCCTGGAACGCAAAGGGCTTTAGAAGGAACAGGGATGGGTTTTAGTCAGTAAGAGTCTGACACGCCCTTCCGTTCCACCCAGAGCGGAAGAAGTCATTTGACGATTTACCATCCTTAAAAAAAAATAGATAACTACACAACTACCTATTTTTCTTAGAAATTAAGTGTAATAGAGAGAAACTATTCAAATTGCACAAAAGGTCGTCGCAGGAAAGGGGTGGGAATGATCACGAAAACCAGTGAAGGTGTTAGAAATCATGTCACTCACTATAACCATCGTACGTATCCATCCAAAGGTTATCTGGAAGAGATTGCCTTGTGCGATAAGACCGCCCATTGTACACTTATTTTATGTTTGATTGTCCTGTTCTTATGAGGTGTATAATAAAGTATATAATAAATAATAAATAAATTATTCCTTAAAAATAGGTCATAATAAGCGACATGTTCATAAGCGAAGTCAAACTTTTTATAAAGATTTTAAATAAAATCATTTTATTTGAATTATTTGTAACAGTGTTGTTGGTGTTCTTATTATAAATATGAAAACCAAACTTCACACTGTATTTACTTCATAGTAAGCGGCTGGTATTATAAAACCGGATCCATAACACGGTTTCCACTTAGTACAGAAGAAAATTACGTACCTTGTCATATTATTATTGGTATACCACATAGCAACGTACGAAACTGATCGTATTTCTAATTGATTTTGTACTAAAGTAAGGGATCTTAAATTTAATGGATCCAGACTAATATTGGATCGACAGCACTCAGTTTTCCCAGGGAGCTGATATTACATACCCGGCACGCGCAATAACATTCAGGTTTAATTTAAGGATAAAAGAAGTAAAGGTAAATCTAATATCCCCTGCTCCGCGAAAATTTGCTCTCAAGAAGAATGATCATGGCCCTTAAAAAATTTACTCAACTCCGACAGAAATCATATCAAATATAATGTCGACATCTCTAGACGATTATATAGGACCAATAGGTAAATTATATCGCTAATGAGATATTTAACTTGAAAGTTTTTCTTCTTTTAAATTTTTTTTTGTCTATGTCAAAGTCAAGTCAAAGTCAAAACGTTTATTTCAATTAGGCCATTAAACGGCACTTTTGAACGTCAGCATTTACAGTTCAGTAAAATAATAATATTACATTAATAAAGTGACTCTACTGTCCATTCGGAAAGGTAGATTCTTATGGAGAAGAACGGACAAGAAACTCCATAGTTACTCTTTTCAAATAATGATTTTACAAAATTTGGTATACAAAAATTAATTTAATATTATGTGAGGACGATACACACAGAGTATGCTACTTATAAGAACAAAGTATTACCATGCATAATCTCAGAAAAAACTGAAGAGTATTAAAGTTTTTAATTTTTTTCTTTTATTTTTTTCTTGCATGATATCAGATATAAATTAAGTGTAATTATAATTTTAAAAATGATATCTGTATCTAGTTTTTATTAGTTGTTATCTTAATTTTAAGTTTTTTTTTCATGCTGAAAATGAGTAAGCTAAATATGTGGAACGATTTTAACTTAAGAGCAATGTGTACCATATTTTACGCAAAAAAATAAATATTCTATTCTATACTATTTACACATATTCTAGTTTCATTGTCTTCTGAAATATGTTTTTTTTAAATTATGTTTTGAGTGTTCGTTCGAGCGAAATATAGAAAAGCTATTTTTAACCGACTTTAGACAAAGGTGGAGGTTCTCAATTTGGTTGTATTTTTTTTTTTGTTTATTACCTCATATTTAAATGAATTGATATTTTTTTTTACATGTGAAAAGAATTCCGTTCCGATTGGTCCAATAGAAATTTCATTGCGTGTTTTGCTTTTTTCTGACTTTCCAGTGGTGTTGTTAGGTGTGGGATACCATTAAAAAGTGAAATATAAAAAAAACTTTTTTACAAAAAATATAAACGACTTTCAAATAAAACAAAAAACTACAAAGTATAAAATACCTTTAATTTCGGATGTAGTTGTAAAAATACGAAGAAACAACCAAAAACACCGATTTCCGAAATTAAAGTAATTTTATATTTTGTAGATAGTATTTTGTTTTGTTTGGAAGTCGGTTGTATTTTTTCTTTGATTCACTCACGCTAGCATAACCATCGTATTTGGGCTCATTTGAATCTTTCTGATGAGCACTATTCATTGCTGTTGGTAACAAGGAGTTGGTGATGGAGACCAGAAGGTGTATAGTAGATCTCTAAGTTCCCTAGGGCCAGAGCCTGCCAGGGTTGCGGAATTTGTTCGAAAGAGTCACCGCGGCCCTGGAACGCAAAGGGCTTTAGAAGGAACACAGATGGGTTTTAGTCAGTAAGAGTCTGACACGCCCTTCCGCTCCACCCAGAGCGGAAGAAGTCATCTGATGATTTCCCATCCTTAAAAAAAAAAAAAGTTCCGTACTAGTGTAATCGTCGTGTTTGTGTGCATTTAAATCCTTCCGATGAACACTATTCATTGGTGCTGGTAACAAAGATCTGATGATGGAGACCAGAAAGGTGAATAATGGAGCTCTTAGTTGGCTACTAGTATAGGTAACCATCATGTTTGGGCTCATGGTAAAAACTACAAGTACCATTCAAATGAGCGCTGACACCACAGGCACACTTGAGGAGAGTCTTTTCAAAAGGATTTATTTCTTAATTTATAATTTATTGAACTGAAATGAGGTCTTCTTACTTATGCTAAAATACATCGATATATATATCTTGAACGAATGCAAAAAGGGATTTTCTACCTAGAAAACTGGACTTGAAAAAGCGTGTTCAAAACAAAACAGGATATTTCCTCACGTAAATCGACTCAGTTCACATAGCTCACATTTCGTTTTTACTATTTTCTAAAAAATAAGATAACATGCAGATATCCCCTTTTGAAAAGACACTCCTCACTTGTAAGAGAGGATAAATAATTACTTTTCTATGTCTTAATATACATATATTTCTTGTGTACGGTGTGTATGTCACTAAACTCCTCCTAAACGGCTGGGTCGATGTTGATGATTTTTTTTGTGTGTGTCCAAGAGGATTCGAGAATGGTTTAGATTAACAATTGGACCCGGTAGGTGGCGCTGCAATCGATTTCTATAATTTTTGTCGTACACAAAGCAAACGTTCGGACAGGACAACGTCTGTCGGGACCACTAGTATTTTGTATAAATAATAACTCAAGCTCACATAATAGTATATATGCGTTAGCCATCGAAATCGAAAAAAATAAAAACAAATTCTTGCTCTACTTCAAATGATAAAAAAATATGAAAGGTCTCAATCGGACTTTGGGTCAGAAATGGCGACAAACACGTTTGACCGCTTGTCACCTTTCTGTGCTTCATTATCAGACCCTTGCTATCAACTATAGTAGGCGCCAGATAAATGTGGAATAAAGTATATTGACCTTTCCCTAATAACTGTTCATAGGTACCTGAACAATTAAATATGAATCGTTTTTCATTATTAGACAATGTTAAGGATCACGAGAGATGATGATTCGGGACAGCTTTGTGTCATTAATTCCGTTTTTCAAATTAAAAATGTCAATAATTGTAGGTGGGTCAATGACCGTTATTCCACGATTATCTGGCGCCTACTATATGCATAATATCTATCGGGACGATTCATCCATACTTACAAGAATGGATGAAAAATAACTTTTCGATACTTCGTCTGAAGACATATTCAAGGTCTTATATTTATGTGTTAGCCAGGGTTGCGGAATTTGTTCGAAAGAGTCACCGCGGCCCTGGAACGCAAAGGGCTTTAGAAGGAACACGGATGGGTTTTAGTCAGTAAGAGTCTGACACGCCCTTCCGCTCCACCCAGAGCGGCAGAAGTTATCTGATGATTTCCCATCCTTAAAAAAAAAGATATCAGAATAAAAAAAAAAAAGAATTACATATTCTGCTCTACTGCAGATAACAAAAAAACTATGATAGGTCTCAATTCCGTCAAACTCTGGGTCAGAAATGACCATTCTTCTACGAATTTGTATGTTTGTTTGTAATACAGGTTCTAATCTAAAATTACTGAACCGAATTAAAAATACCTTCACCAGTAAAAAGCTTTCTAATCACTGAATAACAAGGGCTATATTCTAGTTTCAGAAAGCGTACGAAGTCGCGGGCACAGCGCTAGTGATCATATCTCAAATCTCAAATCTCAAATAGTTTATTGCAATCCATAATGTACACATAAACAGGTGGTAGAATTAATAAATAGAAACAATTATGGACCCTGTCGGGCACAGCAAAACTTAAAATAATTAATTAGGAGAGAGGAAGAGCGTTTTGTTAACTTTTTCTTGTAAAATGTATGTTTAATTATTTCCTGTTCATCTTGTATCTATTATTAAATATTTTATACATTTATTAATTATTATATGCATTGGTATTAGCGTTTTTTATCAGGTATTATTAGAAAAGTATATTTTTTATTTATTATTATTATAAGAATTTAGAGTCATTTGTTTATTATTATCATTTATTTAAGAAAATAATGTCATTAATTTATTATTATCAGTAGAATAGAATGTCATTTATTTAAGAAAATAATGTCATTAATTTATTATTATCAATAGAATAGAATGTCATTTATTATTGCCAATAGAATAGAATTTCATTTATTTATTATTATTAAGTTTACATATCTATACTTATTGTTATTATTAAAACTTATCCGTAACGTATTCTTCCACTGTGTAATAGCTTTTTTTAATTAAGAATTGTTTTAACTTATTGAGAAATATACTGGTTTTGTTTTCTTGCTTTATGTTTTCTGGTAATTTATTATATATTTTGATCGACAAAGAATGTGGACTAGAACCATGTAACTTAAGGCGGGACGGAGGCAAATTTAGCCTGTTTTTATGGCGCAGTGAATGGCTCGTTTGTATGTCTCCCCGTGTGTTGTAGGATTCTGGGAATTAGTGGACCAATTTACATAACTCCTAGATATAAATACTGACCAATGTGAGAATCTTGTGTTTTTGAAAATAAGGCTTGCAACTATCTGTCTGTTCGATGTTGGTAATTATTCGTAGTAGCTTCTTTTGTAGGATAAATACGAAGGGAGCGTCTGTGCTATTTCCCTATAGGATGATGCCATAGGTAAACCATGCGTAGTATGTGACTAGCGCAGTTTGAAGGCTTGTGGTCTTTTTAATTTCGCGGAGGGTTTTTAATTTAATAATTAATAATAAAATTGTCTTGGAAAATTTACTAAAAATTACACGTTAATAATCTAATTAATCTTTTTGTCCATTTGAAATAGATGAAGCCGACACCTTAGACTAAGATATGTCATATTTTCTCGAGAAAGACGCTGTGTAAAAATTTTCAGGCTAGCTTCGAACGCTTTTGCATTTTTAGGGTTCCGTAGTCAACAAGGAACCCTTTAAGTAACAGTTTCGCTATGTCCGTCTGTCTGTCCGTCCGCGATTTGGCTCAGAAACCCTTATCGCTAGAAAGTTGAAATCTGGTATGGGTATACGTATTAATCACGTCGACAAAGAGATAAAATAAAACCCAACCCTAAATAGATACACATTTTTATTTAGGGTGGCCCCCCTACATGTAAAGTGGCGATGAATTACCCAATGGTGTGGTATCGTTGGACAGGTCGTTTAAAAATATTGAGGGTTTTTCTATCCAAGGATCCGTTTGCGAAATATTAAGCTTTAAATTTTTGTCGAGTCAAATATCCCCCATTGTGTAAAAAAATTGTAGTAACCCCATAAAAAATAAGTGTATTTGTAACTTTGTGTCATTGTAAAAGCATTTTTTGCCATGGCTTATAAGACGGGAAACTACGGAACCCTACACTGCGTGGCCCGACACGCACCCAACCGGTTTTTTGTTTATTTTGCATAAGTCAACAAAGTAACTTACCAATCCCAAGAGCAAAAAAATCGAGCTCGCTTCGTTATACATTTTTGGATAATTAAATGGCCTAACTAAATGGCCCCGCACGTTAAATTTTAAAATACGCCACTAGTAACATCAATTTTTTCTTTTCTTCAAGGAAATATAATCCGAATCAGCAAATAATCATCTCATCTTCCCAATATGTCTACTTAAACAAAAAAAAAGATATAAAGACAATATATATAATATAATATAATTATATATTATATAATTAATTATCTATAATTTTTCTTCTCCTTTCCCATTTATATATTTGATATTTATTAGTTTATTATTTAGTATTATGTGTATTTTATATTATTATGTCTAATTAATATTATTAATGATGTTTGTACACTGACCGCCCTAAATCTAACTTCTTTCGTTCAGTCCATCCAAAGGTTATCTGTAACAGATTGCCCTGTGCGATTAGACCGCCCATTGTACACTCGTTTTTTTAAACGTTTTTACTATGTTTGTAATGAGGTGTACAATAAAGTATATAATAAATAAATAAAGACAATAATAGGACCAACTACAAGACCATTACTTACACTAAACGCTGCTCAGAAATCCGGCCAGGATTTATTCCCGTCCACGGCTAGTTCCTAATTTAATTTTAGGCATTCTTTCCTCGGGTCAGACGGATTTTATTACTCCGAGTAAAGAGCTTAGCTACTTGAGTTTCGTATTTTTTCTTGTATTTCGGAGTAAACATGTTGAAATTGAGACTACCCACGGGCTTGAAATTATGTAATTTGATGAAAGTCGGGGTAAGTAATTGGAAGACCAATTTTATGCAAACATCCTAACTATACATAATAATAAAAAAAATGGTTGTCTGTAAAGTCGGTTTACAGACGATAGTTTAACGTGACAACGTCATAATAAAACATTTATGAAATGATCGTAACGTTACAATGAGCGTAACGTTACAATGAGTCATCATTTTTTGTCCGTGCAGCATTAGACGTTGTCACGTCAAAAAAAATGTCCAAAGTAATAATATCTTGATAATAATATCTTGGGACAACTCACACACGGTCATCTGATCCCAAACTAGGCAGAGCCTGTGCTATGGCAACCAGACAACTGATAAACATACTTATATATTTCTAAATACATACATATTATAGACAAATTACACCCAGACACAGAACAAATGATCATGCTCATAACACAAAGATTTTTCCTGGGTGGGAATCGAACCCACGACCTCCGGTTTAGCAGTCAGGGTCACCAACCACTCGACCAACAGGCCAGTCAAAGTGAGTTTGTTTGTCGCTGGAATCGCATAACTGATTTGAATGAATAATGGTACACAGGTAATTATGTAGTCAGGACCCTAAAGATTCTATAGGCTACCTTTTTGCGAAAATCTATTTGGTATTAACGCGAATGAAGCCGCGGACAAATGCTAGTAGGATATAATTCTAAATCTCAACTAATATAATAAAGCTGTAGACTTTGATTGTTTGTTTGAACGCGCTAATCTCTGGAACTATCTATCGGTTTGGGATAATTACGATATTCGGGAACGGGTAATAACAGAATATTAAATTATAAATGCGAAAGTGAGTTTGTTCGGCGTAATACGCTTTGACGCCCAAATCATAGGACCGATGTTCATGAATTTTGGCACAAAGATAGACTTGACCCCGAACACGGTTAGAGAATACTATAACACGAACTCCGCGGGCAAAAACTAGAACTTTTATATTCCAATAGTGAATAGATATACACTCGAGCTCTTGAGTATTGTCTGTTATATGTATAATATTTATAGTCAATTCAATGAAAAGAGTATTTCCAACAATCCGATTAAATGGTACCAATTCGTAATAGCCTATCTTTGTAAGACGATTCCAGAAAACGATTCGTTTCTATTTAAGATAATTATCATTTTGAAGAA
The DNA here is from genome assembly GCA_002192655.3 of Mamestra configurata. Classification (NCBI taxonomy): domain Eukaryota; kingdom Metazoa; phylum Arthropoda; class Insecta; order Lepidoptera; family Noctuidae; genus Mamestra; species Mamestra configurata. The sequence goes on along the minus strand of NDFZ01004761.1, from coordinate 88,103 downwards.
CCCGTTTAATTGGCAATTAAGTTCAATTATGGAAGGCGAATGACGCTTCAGTACATAAAACGATTTTTCTTGAAAAGGGAAAAAGGATATAATAAAGTGAGGATACAAATTACTCGTTTTCGTGTGCTAATTGCAGAAAAAATAGATTCTGAGAGATGAGAAATCTGATAACGGTGTGTAAAACGTATCGAATCCCAATTATATTGGTTCTGGAATAACACATCAATTATTTTCCTACTCTTCGGTGTATTTGCTTGAATATTCGCAATTTTAGCAGTTACCTTCATTATAATGTATATCAAAATTACACAATAAGTTTTATTTTATAAATAATACATAGCTACCAGAAGATTAACTCACAAAAATATTATGAACACATAGATCAATAGCTTCAATAGCTCACCTGTATTGGGCACCAGCAGACTGCGAACACCACAACCACGACCACAACCATCCTTGTGACCTTCTTCCTCCCCCTCCGACTCTCCGCAGACACTCTCCCTCCCGGGGCACTCTTCCACAACCTCGTCAGCATACACATATACAACACACTAATCAAAGCTAACGGAATCACATACGATGACAAAAAGAAAGACATCTGGAAACCCAGCTTGCTATATCCCTGCTCCTCGAGGAACACACAGGAGGAATGGTTCCTATGGAAGTAGGAGTACTCCCTCTCTCCGTGGCAGATACCGACGGGGATGGCTGTGGTTAATATCACCACCCATATGCAGGCTATGGCCAGTAAAGCATTCTTTTCTGTTCTAATAGACATTGAAGCTATGGGATGTACTACAGCCATGAACCTGTCCAGAGACATGAGAACGAGGGTGTAAACTGAAGCATGAGCTGTGACAACTATGAAGTATTGAACCACTTTGCACCACCAGTCCCCGAAAGGCCACCGAGGCATGACGTAGTCAGTAGCAGTGAAAGGTACGCAGAAGATTACGAAGAGCAGATCAGCGACAGCCAAGTTGATGATGAGGAGGTTGGTAGTGGATCTCATGCCAGGGTTGGCAGCGACGACAAGAACGACTAAAGCATTGCCAACTAGTCCAACGATTCCGATAAAGCCGAAGAAGATGGGTACAACCCTCGAAACGACTTTCTCCAAGAGTTCTCCATTTTCGTACTCGCTGCTGTAGTTGCAACCTCCAAGTAATGCCTCCTCACTCGTCAGGTTAAGGCATATGCTCATAAACTCGTCTTCTGTTGACTCCATCTTGGAATTAATCAATTTAGTTCTTCATATCTTGATAGTTTCTGAAACAAAGATAAATAAATTGTATTTTTTTTTGTGTAGCATTAGTCTCATCATATTTGAGTAGTTCTGGCCGACACATAATATCTTAATATCTACGTATGCTGTCATAATCTTGCGTCAATATAAATATTAGGAATAAAGCTATTGCGTCGAAAGTCTTTTCTACTTCGCCTAGATTATTAGGTCGGAACGATCCCTGTGAAATATTCTTTTTGTCTAGTGCTTTTACGTGTGAGAGAACATATTGAATTAAATATATTGCCCAAAGGGTAACACAAAGGTGTCCTTTAGTACAAACTTTTTTATCGAGAACAGTTATATATTTTAGCAGTTTGACAAAAGACATAATGATCAAACATTTATGAGTTAGCGGAATGATTACTAAGTCTTATTAATGATCTCTTTCATTCATTCCTGTGGGGTTGTGTAAAAACATGAAAAATTATCTGTTTTTGCAAACTTTCTACGTTACCAGAATGTTTTTGTCCCCACATTCTGCTAACAACCCAGTTGTTCTCGTTGTTTCTTTACTTTTCACATAATTTACAATTTACGAATCGTTCCATTTGATTGTTATTCTGTTTTTCCGTGTAATGGAACCCCTGCTCACGACATCACATCACATGTGATCGTAATGTTTGATCTTCTTTAGAAACGATGCTTTGTATTCATAATTAGTCCTTTTCTGTGAGTCAGAGGAATATTTTTAGATGTCTAAACCTTTTTTTGCGGATAACAGAGAACCTAACCAATTTAGTATTTATTTATTTATTTTATTGGTTCACCAACAATTGTTCACACTGGTTTTATGTTAAAAATATCATGCACTAAATTAATATACATCAGTGCAACAATCACTTATAGGTAAACACCGCATGCATAAGGAAGTTGTACAAAAAAAATACTTTAAATTAAACTACAATACTAATCTAGTTTTAAGTTAAGTATGAAGATATTTAGATTAATTATTAAAATAAGGATGGCTTGATAAACTAATCATTACATGTATTCTATTCTATTAGTATGAACAAATTTCCTTCCACGCGAGTTAATGAAAGGCCATCAAGAGAGATTAACGTAAAAATATTGATATTGTATTACGATGTCTATCAAAATGGCTGTCATGCAATATTCTTTTAGTTCCCATATTTTTAGAAAAGAAAGAGAAGTTTCTTTTGCATTTGTTTATGCAGCTAAACTTAACTCAGCCAGACAATTTATCCTAGACTACTGAGAATTTCGCAAAATTTATTTTTATATATTTTCTTTTCATGAAATAAATATTTATTCTAGTGGTAATTTAACGACTTATTCGTTGAATGGTTGGCAAAGTTTTTCATGTCTTATTCTAACTGTGTAGTAAAATAGTAGTAGTTCTAGTAATGCTTAAACTTTATCCAAAACTGTGCGCAGTTTAATATTATTTGCTAAGGCAGGTAAAAAAATGAATCGCGCTTTAACTTGTTAAGGTATTTTGGGTATAAGCCAAAACAAAACTTTTGCTGAAGTCGTTATATCGAACAGTTTTTATCGAAAAAGTGCTTTTGTTAAGGTGGAAAACAAAATGATTGATATGACTTCGATGTTGTTTTGTTTTTGTTTGTGATTTTGTTTAGTTGAAAGAAATGTTACTGTAGCTGTACAACATATTTTTGAATTAAGCTTTATCACGCATGGTTTGATTACTGTTATTTATAAAAAAAAACAACGGGTTGCACTCTGGGAGTGCCGGCAGAAGTGAAAACTTGAACATTAAGATTGTGCGTTTTGATATTTTGGAATGGTTAGAGAATAATTTCGCACGAATTGTTTTAATTATCAGTATAAAAGTACTATCATTTATGTGGTAAAATACAATATTAATTTATTGCGCTATCGTAAATAAACATGACAATTTATATTACACTAAAAATATAACACTTCACGGCGGTCTACTCTCCCTCCGTCTTACGAATTTTCGATCAGGTCACGTGTCCTGACGCGAGTTTAACATTTTTTACCCTTCCCAAAAAGTGCACAACGCCGCTAAAGCAGTTTTCACTTCCGAAATAGCTTGGAAAAGCACTGATGCAGTTAACTAAAATAGATATACATATTTCTATCCTGTATAGCAGTGGTTCCCAACCTGTGGTACGCGGACGACTGGTGGTCCGCCAGAGCTAAAATATGGTCCGCAAAAGATTTAAAATTTCAATCTTTAACCTCAAAAATGTCATTGATCCAAACTTATTCCAGATTTCTCTTAGAAATTTTGTGCTTTAAATGACAATTCTCTTTACTTTGGATTTCAAGATTAGTTATGCTACAAGTGAATATCAATAATTCTAAATGATAGGTATATGTTTACTTTGAGATTAACGAAGCTTGATTTTCTTTTTAATTTCCGGTCCCTGCTGACAACAGAGACATCAAATAGGTCCCGGGTCAGATAAAGGTTGGGAACCATTGCTGTTTAGTAATAGGCAGACACAAAACAAAAGTGATAAACGCAGTACAACACGCTCAAACATGAACTGGAAATGGGCAGGACATATTGCTCGCTCTTCTGAGGACAGATGGACAAAACGAATAACTAAGTGGACAGGCCCTGGAAATAAAAGAGCTAAGGGTAGGCTAAAGACTCGATGGTACGACGACATAATAGAGATAGCAGGAAGATACTGGATGGAAACAGCAAACGATAGGAAAAAATGGGGGCGATTGGAGGTGGCCTATACACGAAAGGGGCCAAGACATGTTTAGTTAGAAAACGATATAATTATTTTTTTTTGGTATTTTAATCTCTTTTTTACTACATTTGTCTTGGATTTAATTAAAGCTTAAATAAAGAAATAGTCATTCGTTTATACAATTTTTAAAGTGTGCTTGGATAGCCAAATCCGACACAATGAGGAATATCGAAAAACACTCAAAGGAGTCTCGAGCTTGATTTTGATCAAAAATAAAACTGCTTCTTTAGATTTTTGAAAAAAAAAAAGCAATCCCTGTACTATTATTACACCCTCCGAAAGTGTCGCTAGTAAGGATTAAATTCTGGGGAGTAATATAATATGGCAAACTAAAGGAAAGCTCATTTTTTTTACTTTAACATCATTAAACTAATCCTAAACTCCACATCCTCATCCCTTCGCAAAAAATGAAAGCTCAAAAACCAACCCAGGATCAAACATCCTTTTTATATCAAAACCATCTATCACATCGCCAGTAAAAACGTTTGCAGAATCATTTGTTTTATTTCAAAGAAAGTCCCGGAATCTTGAGTAAGATCCCAAGGTTTGTGTCAGCACAATATGGCGACAGTAATAATAACATATGTTATGTCAGCGGTATGCTTGTTAGGAACGCTACACCAATAGGAATTGCTGCTGTTGAAGCAATCTCGATGTCTTCGCAGCGAAATCCAGGTGGTTGTATAAAATGTACGTGACCTGAATGATTTGAATTCGGTTGGGGTCATAACGGTTGGAGTAAAGTCAATCACATTGTGTTTTTGTACATACATGGTAAACTAAATGTGTTATTTTGGAATTATGTACTACTGGCGGTGGAAGGAAAAATTTTGACGGAAATTATGTTATGAAATCAGCCCTGTACATACTACATTCTCCGTATTTTTCCTGCTTTTTTGTGAACTTGGCTTTGCAGAGGAATACTGCACCTAAATAAAATAAAGCCAATATTTGCGTAGCGCTTTCTAAACTACGTACATTTGTAAGAATCTGCTTCAGGCCAATATCGGATGAAATGACAAATCAGTATTTTACATGGACCTCCACAATCCAGTTTCTGGGTACTACTATATTCTGTATGGTGTCGGACGTAAAAGAATTGCACCATCCCATGACTTCCCATGGGTGTCGTAGGAGGCGACTAAGGGACTCACCAGAGAATGGGCAGCAGCATTTTCTGTGGTTCTGTGCATTGAAATAGCGACACTGCGATCGCCAACCCGGCTGCCAAGCGTGGCGATTATGGCAAACCTCCACCCTTTGGGAGAGGCCTATGTCCAGCAGTGGACGTCTTTCAGCTGATATGATGATGATATATATTGGCGACTGTTATAGATCTACCAATGACAGCCGGGACTAAGGGCTTCAAGTGATTTCCAAAGCACGGGGGTATCTGGATTAGTAATGGACGGCCAGCCATCCACGAACGGATCGCGGCCAGTGGTGCTTAACGTGTGATAAATACATGTGGCTTTTGCTTATCCACGAGCCCCCTTAGTTTGTCTGTACATGTTATTAAATAAACAGCTCTGTATCGTGTCCCCATTTGTTGATATAGTGCCCATTAATTAGTAACTAAACTAAATATGTTTGCAATATTAATAATAAACTGGGCGTTTTTGACTAACTTTATTTATGAAGCAATTTAAATTAACCATTAAAATAAATAGACTCTGAAAATGTGTCAGATGAGTGTTTTGCGTTATAAATGTTAATAGATGGCTTGGCAATTATTTCAGTTAATTGCATCACGACTCATCTATCACTAAAACATGAACACGTTTCTTTTAAGATATTCACTGAATATCAAGTCGAACTCAAGGATAACTTCGAGCCACGTACCGTCATAATAACAAGAAATACGAGTATAAAACATTTATGAACAGACACTAGAAAACCTGGATCAATTAACAACAGTACTAAAGTACTTCAAGAACCTAATGCTCCTGATATTATAAAGGAAAATAACTTTGTATAAAATATTTTAGATCTAGACAATAATCTCAGATGATTTAGATGTGTTGAAAGAGTAACTCGAAATACTGTGAAAGACAAATGAGTAGCGGAGATCAAAGCTGTTTGGTATAATAAACAAATTATATGATGTGTTTCATTACAAACTAGTTGAGAACTTTGCGTTTGTGGGGTTCCACAAGGCGATATAAAATTATGAATAGCTTTGATAAAGGTAACAAAAACGTGGGTAATCATTTTTGAATATTAGGACAGAGATAGTGGTGATGATGTATGCTAGCTTTGGTTTTAAAAAGAACCTATTAAAAAATCTCAAAAATCCAAATTGATTGAGAGATTTCCAAAACGAAATTTCACGTGCAGATGGATATATAGCATAAGAATTCGAGAGCTTAAGAGTTAATATAGTAAATAGGGTGTTAAAATAAGCGGTATTATTGCTAAAAGCGATCTTTGAACCTGCAGACAATAATCGACCACAAATTGCCGAAGAGTATCAATCACCATCATACATGCTAGTAATAATTAAGGGCAGCATATATTATGAGCCTTACATATATATACATGTAGCAGACAGAAATGGATATTGCCACCTCATTTCAGCAAACAGATTATATCGATCCTCTTACCAATATTCATCAATGAAAGCAAACACAAAATGGCCGCTGCTAACACTTCCCTGTTAAGCGAAAATGTTGCATTTACGAGATAATAAAATAAAAGTGAATTCTTGAAGCTTTAAAAGAATATGCAGCCCTGACATAATGGCTGTCGTTATGACTGATATTCATATAAAATTCCATGCACCACAGCTATGTGGAGTGGAGGAATTTATATTGAGAGTTCACGTTTAGTTGCATTATGTTTACGGTGTGTTTAATGTCCCGGATCATTTGTAAGTGAGTCACGGCATACTGGTCTACTTGCATTTAGCACGGCTTCATTTAATGGCCCAAAATTCTATTTCGATATTGCTGAATAGTTTCAATTTTCTGCAAAAAGTTCCCGGCTCTCGCATTTAAACGGAACTAGACAAGCGAATGATTAAATTATTCAACGATGGAACGGTTTGAAAACGGAACCCGTTAAAAATCATTGAAGAGCCAGTGTGCGGTCATTTTTTTTTCGTATTGCGTTCTGTATTTGGGTTTGAATTTTATTTAAAACTCTGTTGTTGTGTGTGGCCTATTCATGGGAACATGGTTGAGGTCTTTGTGCATAAAAGAGATCTCAAATTAACCAGGATGGCAAAATATTTGGCCACTGAATATTTAGATGTGTAACTGTGTTCACATTTATCTACTTTTATACCAAGCTTTTGGATAATACAGGCTTAGTTAAGCCTTCTAAAGTACTGTTAAATTTAGCGTTAAGTACTAAATTATTACCAGGATAATGTAGGCAGGAAAGACTCCTACAACCACTTATCATCATTCTGAATAAGTATTACATAAAATCCCTTATATTTCCACTACTTAGGGTTTTATAGCGGTTTATAGACCTCCCTCATAAATGGCATCATAACCCTTTCCTTTCTCGGCTTTTACAACTTGAGTGAGATGGAAATCTTATATTTTATGTTCATTCACATCATCCTCATCATCATCTTCATCCTTATTATCATTGAATACAGACATAATTTTATCTGCGTTTTATTTTTTTCACCATGTTTTTTCTATTTAAATCATTTGCTAGAAAAGTTTGCTGATGCAACTTTTCTTATCTCCACGACTTTTCCCAACTTTTATCATTTAACGACATTCAAAACCCTTAACAGCTTCAAACTCCCGAGATAACTAATATCTTTCCGATCTTGCAACCGAAGGCAATCTTTCTACTTCAGATCTCCGCCCAAATCGATTGGAGCAATCAGATTACAAGTATCTTTGGTGAAAAATCCAACTGTATTTTCTGAGTAATTTATTGAAGTATCTATCAGATTTATTCCATTAAATGTATATAAGAAATACAGTCTGGCAGCCTTTGATCGTTCGTTGGACAATTTAGACTTTTTGAATTAGTATCGTAACTGGGTCTTATTATTTTGGGTTTATTTCTGTTTATGCTCTCTCTAAAGAGTCGTTGGGATTAACTGTTTAAATCTTATTGTAATCTGTTTCATTATCGTTTAAGTTATTCGTTTTAATTAATCTTATGCCTTTACAAGAATTAGTAGTGTTTCTTTCTTTGTCTTCATGTTTATCAAAAACGTCATATGAATAAATCACTTCAAATTGTTGTTTACATTATTTTCAAATTCATAAACTAACGATTCTACGTGTTACAGATAAAGAAATACTAACACAATTTATTTACGTTTCTACCTTGATAGCATAAAACCATTTTATTTGAATCAGGCACTCCGTTTTATTTCTTGGTATAAATATTTATCTTCATACGTACTTGCATTTTATAACCAAAATAATTCAGTTGTAAATTCACTTGAGTCATTTACCGTGACGTGGGCAGCCGTAAAACTGATTTATTAGTCTATTATTTTGACGGGCTCATTATTCGTTTTTATGAATCTTAGCTCATCTTTGTATATTGCGGCTGAATTCATAGAAAAAAAATTGACTATGTTGGTAAATAGTAAAAAAAAAATTTATAGTAGGAAATTATGTTTGTATTTTAACTTTTAAAAGTTTGGAGACGTTGTGATAGACCTTCATTATAATTATTGAATTAACATGTTTGTCGAACCTTCACACCACAAGTCAGAATCGATCGGATCGCCAATAATCTTCCGGACCTAAATTACTTTATTTTAAAAATGGAGTTTTTCATTCTAGTAACTCTAGGCAAATATAAAAAAAAAAACTCACACGTTTCGCCATAGCTTGATAAAAAAACCACCAAGCCGTCTGCTACGATTCTTTTTTTTTTTTTACGGATGGGAAATCATTAAATGACTTCTTCCGCTCTGGATGGAGCGGAAAGCCGTGTCAGACTCTTACTGACTAAAACCCATCCGTGTTCCTTCTAAAGCTATTTGCGTTCCAGGGCCGCGGATCTGCTACGATTCTTACACGCTTATTTTGCTTCGTTAACGTTCATGATTCTCATCCTAGAAGCTCCTGAATAAAATGACTGATGAATGAATGAAGACAAAAATTGAAGCAGTATCCCCACAAAATTCGTTGCTACGTTCATATCAACTCTACCAATACTAAAAGAGGACAGAGTTCGGTAATTTCGAGCGTTGTGTACTTTACCAAGTTATAAGCCCAAGTAAAACATATGCGCATAATCACGTTGCCTTTATATTCAAAACATTGAGCGTATGTGTATTCTAAGTTGCCCTTTTAATACTCAAGTTATACTGGATTATTGTTACAAAATTATATGTATGGTATGTGTATGTGTTTCATCCTTGTTTATGACATGTTTCGATGTAAAGTGTTATTGTGTCGAGATTTGCGTTCAATGTTAAAGACAAGGTATTAACGTTTTGAATCGTAACTTTGATTGACACATAATGTTTCATTCATTCATTTGAAGATTTTAGTGCACGTTAAATCTTGTAAGACTTCAATATTTATGACAGGCTATTCAATTATGATGGTCTCTGCTTTATAAACTTGATTGGTTGTCATTATTTGGAACTCGACAAAAAAATATAAATATGTGCTATAAATTGTACCGTTTTTGGCTATAAATTGTACCGTTTTTGGCGACTTAGCATTTTTTTTTCATCTTTATCATCCTTAACTTGTACTACTTTTAAATTGATTTCTGTTTTGCAATTAATAAAATTAAACATTCTGCGTACAATCTCATGCCTACCATACATTTCAATACAGCATTTATATCCCACGTCAGACTATAATAAACTGTTGCTGTTTACAAAATGGCTATTGCAAATTATTAGGAACGTATTGCCAAACTTCATTTGTTTATCGTACCCACTCAAAGAGCTATTTAAAGAGCTATTTGTCCTTGTTGGTGTTACAATCTCTTTGCAATTAACGATTTTGTTGATCGCTTTTCTTTATGTAGATTTTAATTTATAATTGTTTTTGTATTGGAGTATTTTTAGATATGGTTCGTTGTACTTTTTGCTCTGGGAATAGATTTGGGAATACTTGTTTTTGTGGTTTTATTTTTGCGTTTGACTGCGGAAGTTTAGTGAAAGATTAATTGGTTATTGATAGATGAAGTGCTAGAAAGTATCTGATGATGAATATGGCATGTCGTGAAACGTAGAATCCAAGATGTGGTCAGAGATGATGATACTGAGATGATGATTTATACAGATTTAGTAGAAAAACACATTCAGCGACCTCGATCAAATTACAGTAAGAACTTGAGGATAACGATGAACTGCAGCCTAATTGCCTACTACAAAAATAAATGAAGTCGGCCGCCTATGCTGTCATTTTGACAGTGCAACCGTATTCATTACGTGTTTACATTATCGAGATGTAATATTTTGTTCCTATAAGTAGCATAGTTACTCTGGATGCATCGTCCTCACATAATATTAAATTAAATTTTGTATACCAAATATTGTGAAGCCATTATTTGAAAAGAGTAACTATGAAGTTTCTTGTCCGTTCTTTTCTATAAGAATCTAACTTTCCGAATGGACAGTAGAGTAGAGTATTTAATTTTATACTATTATTTTACTAAACTATAAATGATGACGTTCAAAAGTGCCGTTTAATGGCCTAATGGAAATACACAATACGCTTTGACTTTTGACTTTTATTTTATGAGCAGTTGACCCATTACACAATTTGAGTGCTGGATTTTGAGATTAAAAGTGATAGTCTGGTCAGACATCTCTTTTATAAAACTGCTTTAAAAATCTGCCAAGCACTTGAAGAGCAAAGGACGAGAAATATGAAAAGGAACAAAGAACACGTTCAACCCATTTCCAAGATCGCAATAGATAAAATTCTATGAAATTCCAACGTGGCTTGCATTTTACGGGAATTGCATTTTTTCATATAAAACCATCGACGCGCCGCTCTCCGGCAAAATTATCGCTTTTGAGAGCGCTGATCAAAAAAATGCTGATTCTGTAAAAAGTGACTGATCTCGCTTTTTAGTTTTCGGTGATAAAAAGTTTTTCGATTTTAGTGAGTAACCGCTGTTTTTACTTCAAAATTCTTTAAAAAACATGATATGTTTTTGAATGGTTACACGCCTGTATTCTCCAAAGAGATGGGTGGAGCTTTATGGAAGGTTGATCCCGGCTGCCATTTGTAGATATTTGGCAGTCGTTATGGATTTTCAGAAGCCAGAAAATCTGACACCAGTCTTGCCAAGAAGTACCGTGTCACACAATCAATGGGTTGTGGAGGTCAGGTAGCTGCTTCACGTAAAATACTGGTATTCAGCTGAATCCGGTTTGACTGCGAGCCGTCTTCAATATAGTTGGGAAAAGGCTAGGCAGATGATTTTTTTTTATGTTCTTTTTATACTTATAAAAACTTTTGTTCTGACTGACTGACGCCATGCCAAAAGTACATAGTCTCGAAATATGATATTTGTTTGTAGATTACTTTGTAACGGAAGCATCCGCTAAGAAAGGATTTTTGGAAATGACACCCTCAAGGGGGGCGGGGGGAACTGTGTACCGTGGACGAAGGCATCAAGACATCTGCTACATAATATGTGGATATGTGACTGTGAGTGTAAAACCGTAAATAATGTAAGCATTAACTTCTAGGTATTTGAACTCTTTCATTAATGACTACTTATAAACGTTTATTCGTTCATAGGTCGATACCCTCGATTTCTCTCATTTGTTCTTGAGCAACAGATCCTCTAAAAATAAATCTTGTGAGGGGAATCCAAATTCAGATGATCTATCTTTCTCAACTAGTTATTTGCAGCGGCTTTACTTTGCCCGAATACCTGGATAAAAAAGTATCATCGACATTAGAGTGAACAGGCTTCTTCTGGGTAAGCTCGCTCCACCGTCGACTTTGTCTCTGTCATCTATGACCTAGAGTAGAGTCAAGAGCAAACTCATAAAATAAAAAAATGTCGTATATGTTCAAAGATTCATCATCATCCAAGGTGATGGTGAATGTTAAGGCAATCCAGCTGCTAGACAATACAGAGATAGTACTAGTAGGTAGGTTAAAAAGAACTAGCCTCAAAGAGATGTCAGCAAAGGAGACGGGGCCCGCTAGGGCCAGAGCCTGCCAGGGTTGCGGAACTTGTTCGAAAGAGTCACCGCGGCCCTGAAACGCAAAGGGCTTTAAAAGGAACTCGGATGGGTTTTAGTCAGTAAGAGTCTGACGCGCCCTTCCGCTCCACCCAGAGCGGAAGAAGTCATTTGGTGGTGGTTTGGCCTTTGAGTTCCAGGGCCGCGGTGACTCTTTCGAACCAATTCCGCAACTCTTTACGTCCCTTTTTTTTTCCTTAGCCTATTGTGTCCCACTACTGGGCAAAGGCCTCCCCCATATCCTTCCAGACATTCTTTTCTTGCGCCACCTCGAACCAGCCTTCGCGGTGTGCATCCAAATCATCTCGCCACCGCTTTCTGGGCCGGCCTCGGCGACGCCGTCCATCCTCTGGCACCCATTGCGTGGAGACTTTTGCCCAGCGGTCACTATGCATGCGGCTGGTGTGACCCGCCCAGTTCCTTAAAGGTTCAATTTCCAAAAATCCCTACTCAGTGCTCACCTACATCAAGGAAGCTTTGTGAAAACTTCATGTTCCTAGTCCCAGTAGTTTCGACTTGCTTTAAATGTCAGTGAGTCAGTTTCCTTTTTATATATATTATTGTCATCTTTTTAAAGAAAATGATATCCGTGTGTGTCTTCCTATAAATAAGCAACGATTCTTTACACGTGTCGCTACAGGTGTCTCAATGGACACCCGAGCCAGCCTCGTGTAAACAAGAAAACACACATGTGTTAGTAATTTAATGTGGCGATAAAACGTAACTCGATTCACCTGGAATAAATTCTGGTGAACTTATTAGGAACGACATCCGACAACTCGATTGGAAAGAGGAACACCAAAAGAAGATGGACAAATGGTGTGAAAAAAGGCTAGAAATGAATCTTTTATTAATTATTGATCTGTTCGCCTTTGATCACTATATCACCTAATTACAAACGATGACGTGGTCAACAATGAAGTCTTTTCAAAGTCGAAGTATATTCATAAATGTGACAATTTAATTTTATGATCAAACCTAACTGACGATTGAGCGATTAAGTTGAGATTGCAAGTGCTTATGATCTTTAAAAAAATAATATCGAAACTGCTACTGACTTGATGACCACTAGACGAGTAGAGAAACAAGCAAGTTGAATACATGTTGCACCCGACCCTAAGTAAATTGGAAAAAGGATACGAGAATATTGGTGATGAAGAAATCTAGATCCTTACGTTTTATTCAAAGAAATCCACGTACTTACTATCGATATCTTAATATATATATTTCTTGTGTACGTGTGTAAGTCACTGAACTCCTCCTAAATGGCTGGACCGATGTTGATGAAAATTTTTGTGTGTGTTCAAAGGGATTTGAGAATGGTTTAGATTCACAATTGGACCCAGTAGGTGGCGCTGCAATCGATTTCTATAATTTTTCGTCACATTCAAAGCAAACGTTCGGACAGGACAAAGTCTGTCGGGATCGCTAGTGACTATATAAAATTTAAGTAAGTGATGAGTGGCTGACAGACAACGCACAGCCGAAACAACAGGTTGTAGAAATCTGAAATTTGGCATGTAGGTTTGGCTTCCTTGGGGGTAGCACTAAGAGAGTATTTCCCGAAATTTTCAACGGGAATGGAAAAAAATGGAAAAAAAACATTAACATATTCCAAAACGGATGGTATTTACAACATTAATAACCAAATCCACACCAAATTTAATGAGATATATAGTAGCATCACAAACAAGACGCACAAACGCAAATCTAATAACTCTTCCTTACACAGAGGAAGACATTTCCAAGATAAATCTCATAATGTCTGAACAATAGTTTATTTCCCCGTCTCCTTTACTAATGGTGTGTGAACATGCATTATGACTTCGTGTGGGGGTTTTACAAATCGAGGTAGGAAAACCAAGACATTATGTTTTTAGTTAGTTATTTATGACCTTTTGGTAGCAGGAAGTTGGGATAAAATTCAAATGAGGTAACTGTGTCGCATTATGAAATTGTGTGCAACATTTTACAGTGTTTTTAATCATTACTGACGATTGATTTAGTTCGATGATTTCATGTACATACATTCAAGGCTTAATCATATAATTATATCGTTTATTCAAAGATTTTTTATCCAACAACCCCAGAAAGAGCATATAATTTTTCGACAGTTTTTATTTTATTTTATTTCTTAAGAAAACTTACAGCTAGGATACAGACAGTTGACAATTAATGAAAGAAGGCCAATTAAAAGTTTTCACTGACAATATTAGGGTAGCACAAGAAACAGTAGACGGGCAAGAGAAAGTAACAATTAGTAAGCACTTAAATTATAGAATGAGAATTGAAAACGAAGAATTAAAAAAAAACGTTGTAGTGAACTTCAAAGAAGTTTTTATACAGTATTTTTTTAGTTTCGGAAAACTATTAGAGAACAAGTCAAGATCATTAACACTCTGACACAACGAGTTATATGCTCTACTAGCTCTTATTATATAATAGTTTTGTCGATATTTGCAACGCACAGAAGGAACATACAGAGGTCGATGATTCCTCAAGGTGAAGGATGGGACACGCAGCCCAATATAATATAAAAATTAACAGAAATGTCGAAATCGCAAAAAAAAATACATCAATCGATGTGCTCAACTAAAGTAATCCTTTCACGAAAGCCACCGTTGAAGTTAACATCATTGCACATGTACATATGAGTAATTCACATCTTACGCCATCCGGGACGCCATTTAATATTTTTACATCCAATGACTCGATACATAAAGAATTCGACCCAGATAAACACGTTGACTTTTACTCAATATCTTTAACTTACATATTTATTACATGAAAAGATTATTTATGAGCCTTTAAATCAGCTTGTCAGTAACTGAAATAGTTCAGTGATGAAATAAGTAGTTTTCTCAGTAAAATCGTGGATTGTTATTGCGAGTTGAAATAGATGGGATATTAAGTGTATGGTTCTGAGACATGCTTTTAATTTTCCTGTTGAGATCTGAGTGGTTGTTAATGTACTTTACATTGTGAATTTGATGGATGAATCTTTCGAGAACTGTGTGCTTGCCCCTCATCAAATAATTTAGTGATAAAACGTGTTTATGACGAATTCATTTTGTAAAATCCCACGAGAGAATTGAGAAGCTTCAGAGGTGGAATTCCCGTATTGAAAACGAAACGGTCGCATTTGCATTTCAATCGTAATTTGTCAAAACATCACCTTACTTTTTACAGACTGGAATGCAATGCGAATGTGATGTTCCTTAACATTACGGGCATTGTCCCTCTGGTCAAAAGTTTTATGCGTTTGTTTTTTTACTGTTGATGGGTACTCGCTTGACCTTTGTCTCACCAGTTGGTAAGCGATGATGTGGTCGAGGATAGAGCACGCACGCTTTTGTTCTTGTAAATTCTACAATTCCTCATCATCTTCCTGCCCTTATCCCATGTTACTTGGAGTCGACGCAACACGTTTTCTCTTCCATTCTGTCCTGTCAGCCGTCACGCTATCACTAACTCGCTTTTCTTTCATATCACTCCTAACACAATCCATCCATCTTTTCTTTGGCCTCCCTCTCCCTGTCCATCCATCCACATTTATATTCATAACTCTTTTAGTTACGTGCATTTCATCTCTCCTCTTCACGTGACCATACCTTGGTGTTGGCGTACACGTTTTGGTTCTTTCATTTCCCCTTGTTAATCTTCACGCTATTATTCGCTCCTTTTCTTTCATGGCATTCATTCCTCTACCCAGTTACAGTTAAAACGGGACCCTATTACTAAGACTCCGCTATCCGTCTGTCTGTCCGTCTGTCACCAGGCTGTATCTCATGAACCCTAATAATTAGACTGTTGAAATTTTCACGGACGATGTAATTCTGTTGCCGCTATAACAACAAATACTAAAAAACAGAATAAAATAAAGGCTCCCATACATACAGACATGATTTTTTTGCCGTTTTTATAGATAAAGGGTACGGAACCCTTCGTGCGCGAGTCCGACTGCTGGCCGGCCGGTTTTTCTTAAGTTAACATTTTTATAATAACTACCTCTAAGTATTAAAGTAAAGATCAAAAACTGAATACAGAGAGATAAAAACAGATGAACACTGTATTTAAAAGGATATCAGATAAAATTAAGGTTCTAATCACAATCAAAATGAAAAGGCTTCCCGAAGGCTATAATACTATGCCCGGACCAAACCCAAGGGGACGATATATATCTCCAATACCCTACAAGACGAAGCACTTACGAAAGTGTTTCAGTTTTTTTGTTTTTCAGCCGAAACGAGACTGATTTATGACAAAATCATGAAGCGTGTCACCAGTAACTATAAAAGAATGTTTTTTCGGACTCCCCGCGGGGATACGAGAAAGTTTTCTCATAAATATGGGAGCAAAAATGTGAGATTCGTGAGAAAAGTTGGATTAGCTATGGTTGTAGAGTTATTTTTTGAGGACTTGAACTTGTTGGTACTACCAAGACTTTTGAGAATTCCCTGAATTCTTAGGCCCACTTGCGCTTCTTTGCTTAGCACTGGGCTAATGATCTTGTCCAGGGCTAACTTCACAAATTTGCTGAAGGCCTTTTTTGAGAGGCTAGTGGAATTACAAAAAATATAGTTTTAGCCAGGGCTAACTACGTTTTTGTATTTGTGCAAGACCATTCTGCAAATCAGGAAAGTTAGCCCAGTGCTAAGCGAAGCAGCGCAAGTTCAAGCAAAATTATTTCAATCAATCAGAATGCGCGTTAAACTGTTGGTCCCGGCTGTCATTTGGAGATTTTGACAGTTGTACCGTACCCGTTATGCGTATTCTATATGGTGTCAGACGTAAAAGAATAGCACCATCCCATCACTTCCCGTGGGTATCGTAAGAGGCGACTAAGAGACGCACCAGAGAATGAGCAGCAGCATTCTCTGTGCATTGCAACAGCTACACTGCGATCGTCAACCCGCCTGCCAAGCGTGGCAATCCCCCTCCCCGTCTTTTGTCCGATATGATGCACGGGTAGTGTGAAGCCAAAATATATACCCTACACATACACTAGTCTTCCCAACAGGAGTCGTGTTAACCAGTAAGTTGATTCTGGTGGTCAGATAATCCGACACTCCACGTAAAATACTGGTACTCAGCCGCATCTGGTCCAACTAGAAGCCGACCCCAATATAGTTGGGAAAAGTTGAAGCAGATTTATGTTGCCTCTGGAGTTGCTTTCTGAGAAATAAAACACTGACATTAATAAACGGTGGACACTTCCTAGAATAGCAGTTATTCTCAGTGACGTGCATTTTCACTCTCTTCACATCAGTTCGTTAGTGCGAACATTTTCTAGTAAATTTTATCTGCGACACTGGAAGCAGCTTCAAGATTCCAGATTCAATAACCATAAATCTGTTTTTCTCCAGACGTATTCACAGGAAACAGAGAATATCTTGAGACTTTGTATATAAATATTTGGTTTTGGTACAAATTCTAATTTCTCCACCGTGTTTTCCTGAGCAATAATTTCAGCGCACAATATTGCACCAGTAGGCGGATGTAACATATTTTTACAAATTCTCGACTGTTTGTAAAACATAATTTAAACGGAACGGTTGGATTTAATACAATTTACCGTATTGTAGTTTCATTATTTCTTCTTATATCTCGGAATTAAAGAATAACACGGTGTGTGTTGGTTTATCTTCCTACGCCTGGTTTGTACTGATAATGTGCGTCATTTGTTTCTTTACGAGTATCTTCTTTTTGGGCCAGGCCATTATAAGGTAGCAAAAACGAATCAAAATATGTTTTTATAGGTCCTTAATTAATGTACTCTGTATCTATATGTACAACTAGCTTTTGCCCGTTTCTTCGTCCGCGTGGAATAGTTACTTGGGGCAGACATTTTTATTTTAAGATTATGAAGTTTAGTAAAGTTTCAGTCAATGCTACTGAACAGAGAAAGAATAGATAGATATAGATAGTTAAACAAATGTTCGACGTGGTTCTTTAAATTTGCATAACTTTTTTATTTATGAACCGATTGACATGAAACAAACACTAAATGTTAAGTGAAGCTTACCACAATGTATAAGCGAAAACGGAATCTAAATCGTTTCTGAGATTAGCGTGCACTAACGCACAGACAAACAGATAAACAGACAAAAATTCTAACAATCATTGTTTTGGGTGCTATTTGCTTTGATAAAGGTCCCAATAGTATTTTGTCTCATATATCTTCCATGTACAGACAGCGATCCGTTACATTTTTATTATATATACATATAGAAGAGAATAGGTAGGTACATTAGTATTGTTTCCCTGCCAAAGAATCGTAGAATGTATATTATTTATTTAAATGTTGGATTTAATTAAATGTGAATCGCTTTTCACACCAACGTTCAAAAAAGTAGGGGGTTTTCAATTCGATGGGTATTTTTTTTTATGTATGTACACCGATTACGCCGAGTTTTCTGATCCGATTTATGTCACTATTTTTTCGTTCGATGCGGTATATTTGGTCCCGTAAAAGTTTGGATAAGCAATTTTTATTTTATGAGCATTTTGCTTACCTGTTGCTTACTTGGATGATGTAATTACTTCGTCCAAGTAAGCAAAATAATGTCGGGTAATTAGTATCACAACTAAAAAGTGAAAAAACTTTTTTTACAAAAAAATACAACCGACTTAATATTTTTTTTATTACTAAAAAGTCTAAAATAACGTTAATTTCGGAAGTCGGTGTTTTTAGAATTGTTTCTTTGTTTTTGACACCGACTTCCGAAATAAAAGTTATTTTAGACTGCTGTGTTTTTATTTGGAAGTCGGTTGTGTTCATTGTAAAAAGTTTTTATTCGCCACATTGCACCTACTCGTACCACTATTTACATCACTACATCACCCAAAGGTTGACTGTTAGAGAATGCCTATGGCATAATGTCCGCCTCTGCACATTTGTGTGCGTAAAAAAAAAAAAAAAAAATACGGGGCAGTCTTTGGGGACTGCCGATAGAAGTGAAAGCTAAGAGAAAGCTAAAGCGTTCGGTATCGATGACGCGAGTTCAACGATGACGTTCAAAAGTGTCGTTTAATGGTCTAATTGAAATAAACGTTTTGACTTTTTTTTGACTTTTGACTTTTGACCATGATTTTTGTTCACCCAAACAGTACACATATATACACAGTATACATATAGCTCATGGAAAGCGTTCGGTGACGGTGACGCGAGTTCCATGATTTTTGTTCACCCAAAGAGTGCTCAACGCGCCTAAAGAAGTTTTCACTTCAATAATAAACAATGCTTTTGCTTAACCTTGAAGAACGACCCTTTCGGCTGTTAAACATTTACAAATTATAACAGGAAATTAATCACCCTCCTGTTAAAACGAAATTAAAAAAACAGTACTTCAGTTTGTTTTTATCAAAGATAAAAACATTGGACCGGAATTTTGACAGGAAAAAAATAACGGGAAAAAAGGGCCTAACAGGGTCGTCAGTCATGTTCGTGTCTATCACAGGCTGGATCCACTTCGTTTAATTATCAAAGGTTAGGCTAATTACCTTGTAAATCTTCTTTGGTAAATGAGCCGTTATTAAATAAACTGTCGGCTTCCTGTTTAACAAGGCAATATGACTGGCAAAAATATTTTTCTTTTCCGCTCAGTTTTCATAAACTTAACTCCCATATTTTTAGTCTTTTCTTACACTTCAGGGTATCGCTTTTAGCGATAAGGCCGCCCATTGTGTCACCCTATGTAATGTTTCCCTTATCTATATATTCTGTAACTTATATGGTGTACAGTCAATAAAGCTATTTGGTATGCAGGCAGCTTACTTGCAACTACTTTTAAACGTTAAGAGTGTGCTGAGTGGGAAATTATTGTACCCCATACTTTTTTTTTTTTTTAAGGATGGGCAATCATCAAATGACTTATTCCGCTCTGGGTGGAGCGGAAGGGCGTGTTAGACTCTTACTGACTAAAACCCATCCGTGTTCCTTCTAAAGCCCTTTGCGTTCCAGGGCCGCGGTGACTCTTTCGAACAATTTCCGCAACCCTGGCAGGCTCTGGCCCTAGCGGGCCCCGTCCTCTATGCTGACATCTCTTTGAGGCGCGCGTGAAACACAACGCGCCATCGACACGGGCCTGGTGGTGATCAGACAGCGAGCCACCCAACGCTCGCCGTCCGCAGGCCCGCGCCTACGGTGGCCGGGGATCGCCCTGCGACTCCCGACGCCCGGGGCGTCTTCTCCTGTATGTACCCCATACTTGGAAGTATGTCATCAGATTAAAAAGTTATAATGCACACATTAGAAATAAATATTGGCAGTGCAGTGGAATAATTCATATTTTTGCCTGTATACCAAATGGCGACTGAATCGAGTGAAGTGGTGGAAATCTCTGCCTAGAATTTTCCCATCTATATTGGGTTTGGATTTATATTCAAACCGGATACAGCTGAAAACCAGTATTCTTCATGAAGCGACGATGCATATTCTGGGTGCATCGTCCTCACATAATATTAAATGAATTTATTATACTTTGGCAAGACTGGCGTCAGATTTTTTGAGCTGTCAATCCATATAGTTAAGATGTCACGTGATCACGAAGTGAGCTGTCATTCCATCTTGATTATATGGATTGATAGATCACTTTGTGATCACTCCACCCAAGCATTCACTTCGACATGTTTACAGAATCGACCGGCTGTAACGACTGTCAAAGATCTTCAAATATCAGTTGGGACCAAATAGTAAGGAGACACTATACTGATCCCCAACAATCTCTTTCAAATTCCATTTATAATATGAATTCAACTAAAACAACTCATATTTTTGCTTTTATTTTTCATTTTCATGGAGTGCGTGCAAAAATAATCAGATTACGCCATAGGTAGCACAACACCTGGTGCAATCACTTAGTCCTCTCTTACGACACCCAGGGGAAATGACGTGATTTTGTAAGAAGGGAACAAACAACACACATTTTTTCTAATCCCTCCGAGTACCCATTAAAAGTTATTATAATCTTTCTTTTAAATGTTATTGTTTATAAATAGCAGCGATTACTACTCAGTGACTTTGTTTGTACCTTGTAAATGGTTATATTTACTTCAAGAAGTCCCTTTTCTTTGGGCTCGTCTACCGTTGACAGCGATGCGCAGGAATTTTGAAACTCCGCATTTTATTTTGTTGTTATGTTTGTTTATTAATTACATATTTAAAATTGAATAATATATGGTTAGATACACGAAATTGAATGTATATTTTTATACACATTCAATTGCGTTCTTCAGCTCCTTTACAAATTTTAAGATATCTTTCTTCAGCGTGTTATGCGATTCATGATCCTTTTTCCAATTTTTTTCTTAACCGAAGGCGCTGATAGACTTGAGCATTCACTTGTAACAGAACATTGAGCATTTGCCGTTTTTAAATTTGTCTCACTAAACAACGAATAGAGCTGAGCGTAGAACCAAACATTGCTACGAACAGCGAATGCTCTAGTTCGTCAAAAAATTCATTCTTCACGAAGATGTCAAACAACAATGACAAAACTCGAAGTAAATTGACTATTCTTCTTACCCTTCATTACAAGAGTACAGAAGCACTGATGAAACCCTTATACAAATAATTAATAAATAAATACATGAGGTTCATTTCCACAGACACCCTTACTTACACGCGCTTTTTTTGTTTTTTAAGCATGGGAAATCATCAAATGACTTCTTCCGCTCTGGGTGGAGCGGAAGGGTGTATCAGACTCTTACTGACTAAAACCCATCCGTGTTCCTTCTAAAGCCCTTTGCGTTCCTGGGCCGCGGTGACTCTTTCGAACAAATTCCGCAACTCTGGCAGACTCTGGCCCTAGAGGCCCCGTCTTCTATGCTGACATCTCTTTGAGGCGCGCGTGAAACACACCGCGCCATCGACCCGGGCCTGGTGGTGATCATACTTACACGCGCTTACCCACTCATTATAGACACAGTTACACTCTTTAACTTCTCTAATTTTCTGTATCATAACCCTAATTGGACGAACGGATGGCCCTGCCCTGATAACATTTATGGTCATTATTCACAAAAATTTACCATAAATGTAAAATCTTTAGTATGTAACTTGCGTTGTATCCTTTCTCTCCGCAAATAAAATTTTATTACATATATATTTTTTTTTTCTTGGGACAAATCACACACGGTCATCCGATCCCAAACTAGGCAGAGCCTGTGCTATGGCAACCAGATAACTGATAAACATACTTATATATATTTTCTAAATACATACATATTATAGACAAATTACACCCAGACACAGAACAAATGATCATGCTCATCACACAAAGATTTGTCCTGGGTGGGAATCGAACCCACGACCTCCGGTTTAGCAGTCAGGGTCACTAACCACTCGACCAACAGGCCAGTCAATTATTATTACTCGAAGTAAACTGTCGGTCGCTAGAATACTCTCTCGAACGCTCGCTGGAATGCGTGCTCAAACGCTCCGGTTTATTTTAAACCGAAGAACATTCGCTAAAATGCTTATTACAAGTGAATGGTCAAGTCTACCAGCGGCTTAACAAGAAAATTGGCATAAGAAACTTTCGTCCCGAACAAAATCCATTGAATAAAAACTTATCCCAAGTTTATGCAACTGAAAACTTGAATCAAGTTAATTCTGCTTTCAGTTATCAAGGCCTTAATTGACATGGAGCCATTGCAAATTTACAAAACCAACTCATAATTACACGTTTACAAGATTCAAATTACAATAGCAAAACACATATCTGTCAATGCTGAATAAGATTTTATCGACACAGCAGTAAGTTTTAAATTGGTTTGATGCTTCTAAACTAGACTCGAGTGGAAGTTTAAACTGTATGCTCTGCACTTAAGGTTTAAAATACACTTCTCATCAAAAAAATCGAAACACTTTCGTTTTTATTGTTTTTGTCCTAATTTTTTACAAAAGAGAATTAATTCCATGAAAAAAAAAACATTATTGTGTAGCTGGCAGTTTGGTCATTACAGTAAGAAGAAAAAAATCAAAATTCGAAATTAGAATTTCATTTGTTTATCCTATAAATGAAATTAATCACTGTTTTGAGACAAATGTGTATTTAGGGTTGGAGTACGTTTCTCGTTTAAAAACTAAAATTAGCGCTTGTCTTTAAACTTTTTGTTTCTTATTTCATTTACTGTGACTTTGGGACGTCTGAAAAAACTTTTTTTTCTAAAACATATGGATACTTCGCCCGCAGAAGCCGCCCAAGTGGTGGCATTGCTGGATTCTGGACTTAGTCAGCGTGTTGTGGCTGCAAGATTGCATCTAAGCTTATCATCTGTTCATAGAGTCTACAAACGCTATCGGGAGACTGGTTCGTTCACGCGCCGTTCAGGATCTGGCAGGAATCGGGTCACTTCTGAGCGAGATGATCGATTTATTGTAACAACCTCTTTACGAAATCGACGCCTTAACGCTTTTCAACTGCAGCAGCAGCTTCGCGTTGTACGAAGAGTAGCTGTAAGTGACTCTACAATAAGAAGAAGGTTGAAGGAACGCGGATTGGCACCGCATAAGCCAGCGAATGGGCCGAAATTAACTGCAGACCATCGAAGAGCGCGCCTTAACTTTGCACGCGAGCACCTAACTTGGTCATACCTTCAGTGGAGCAAAGTACTGTTTTCTGATGAGTGTAAAATTATGCTGTATGGTAACGACGGAAGGAACAAGGTCTACAGAAGAGATGGAGAACGCTTTGCACAATGCTGCATTGAAGAAAAGGTCAGCTATGGTGGCGGTTCGTGGACGGTTTGGGGAGGAATCAGCGCCGACGGTAAGACAGAACTTGCCTTTGTATCTGGGCCACGGCTGCCTGCACTAAACTCTCATCGGTACATCGAACAGTGTCTTGAACCTCATGTGATGCCCTATGCACATTTTATTGGCAACGACTTCATATTCATGCACGACAATGCTAGAGCTCACACCGCGGGCGTCGTACGAGATTATCTTACCGAAGTCGGTATCTCCATTATGGTATGGCCAGCAAGAAGCCCGGACATGAATCCCATTGAACATCTATGGGATGAATTAAAGAGACGAATTCGAGCAAGAGATCCAGCCCCAGAAACACTTAGCCAGCTGCAAAATGCAATCCAAGAGGAATGGGATAATATACCACAACATGTGATCGTGACTCTCATCCGATCGATGAAGAACCGTATGGAAGCAGTAATAAGAGCTCGCGGAGGGAATACAAGTTATTAAATAAACGTTTCTTACATTTTTTTTCATTTACGCGTGTTGTTTTACCCATTTCCTTCATATTCCATACAGGGTAAAAATTACTCATTATACAAAATACGAAACCTATGAAGACTTAATTTGAATTTAGAACATTAACATTAGGATTTAAAAACCTCATACTACTCACTATTAAATGACATTTTACATTTATTCCTAAATATACACATTTTTCTGATAATCCTTATCAAATCATAAACTGCGAGGTGTTTCGATTTTTTTGATGAGAAGTGTAGTTAATGTGATCTGAAAAGGTTTTTCAAAGGTATGTTAGGGTTGCTAATTGGGTCGGTTTGTTTGTTCAGAACGTTGGGTTCTTGATGTTTTTACAGATCAAGCACTTGATGAAGATAAAAGGGTTACTGGGTTTAAAAGATAAGATTTCTTAACTCATCAATAAAAAGAACTTTACCTTTGTACCACGTATACTTGTTTTTACAACCAGGTTTTGTCAATGTTGATTAAGTTAATGATTTCATGGAATGTTCAGAAAGCTTTGCAGGAAGATTATTTGCGATGTTTTGAGAGTGTTGAATAAACTTGATTGATTTGATCGATTGCAATTTAGTTTATTGTACTCCAAAAATGGTTAAAAAACTAAAAAACCATTTAAGTGCGAGTAGGACTCTCACACGAATGGTTTCGCACCATAAACACCTATCGATCGCAGTGTAGCTGTTGCAATGCACAGAGAATGCTGCTGCCCATTCTCTGGTGAGTCCCTTAGTCGCCTCTTACGACACCCACGGGAAGTGATGGGATGCTATTCTTTTACGTCCGACACCATACGGAACATCATGCATATGAGGGAGGTAATCGAAGATGCTCAAAGATACGATGATGTTTGGAAGTTATTATTTACTGATGTAGGCTACGTGAGAATTTATTTGGAATGTTGTTTATATTTTCAGGGTTCCAAATGCTCGTATGTAAAAATCGGAAGCCTTGTAAAATGTACGTGTGCGTCCGTCCGTCTGTCACAGCCGATTCGGTTTAAGTTTGGTACATATAAGAACTATTCGAACAAAAAATAAATTTATTTCAAAATAGATGATACTTTACCATTTCAACCTTATCCCCGAACTACCGATCCCAAAAATTAAAAAAAAATTAAACTTCTTATTAGATCCCTAGCTGTCCTCCCCCAGCGACGCCCTAAGCCGAGGGCCGTACCCCACAGGGGGTGCCCAAAGCTAGTAGTTACTTAGTTTGTAAGTTTAAATAAGCCCTGGCTGGAGTCTTTAACATTTATATTAGGGCCGCCACAGGCAAGTCCGGTTAAGCAGTCGACAACCTCATAGGTTGAACTGCGAGAGGCGCAGGCGCGACACACACAAAAAAAATAAAATGTTTTTGTGCTGATATGTTAAAAAATAATTATTGATGAAGGTGATTTTTGCCTGAATTGGTAGTTTGAAGTATTTTCTATTACAGAAAACAGTAGTTGTACGGGTTGTAGTAGTTAACTCCGTACACTGATTTGTCGTGAAGGTTTGAAAGTTCAGTAAAGTATAGAGAAACACTTTCCACTAAGATGCAATAGTTAAGTTTATTAAGTTATGAATTAGTTACAGTACTAGAGTGGAAGGCGATTATTTCTCTCAGTTGTTGATAGCTACACAGTTATGAGTTCACTATATTTTAATTCATTAGTCATATTATTTTATAATGCAAAATTATGACGCATATCATTAGGCTAGAGTAGGTTACAGATTAAGCAGAAAAATGTACGGCGATGAGACCGTACAGTAGTCATGATATTTAACGGCACTCCTGTTTCCTCTTTCAACCACATTTTGCACACTCACCACGTTTTAAATTTAAACCAAAAAATATTCCTTATTCGTGAATTTGAGCTCTGAGAAAGCAGAAAAATGGAATTAATTTTTAAAGACATCGCACAGAAAACAAAACAAATATGAAACAACTATTACAAAAATGGTTAGCAGTGAACACAAAATCGATGACACTTTTCAGTAAAAAATCTACGAATGAATGGGATGTGTTAGAACAAAAAACTTCCGCGCTTTCGTGTAAACATTTTAACAGCTCAAATAATCTCGTTAACACCGCCAACCCAGTTTCTCTTTAGAAAAAAAAAACAGAAATAGGAATGAAAATCTGCAAATTCTCCAATTTATGGCAGCTGTACAAAGTGGAAACCTGAAATTAGACTGTTTGTAATTTCCTGAAGCGAAAATTGCAATTGCCAAAAAACTGTTTTCCTTTCATAGGTTCGTTTGTTGATGAAATTGCTTATTGATTGCGACTATAACTTTATGTTCTTCAATCAGTCTGTCTAGCCTTTTGCCATGTATATTTACCATCAGTCCCACCATACCAGTACCAATATTTTACTGGAGAGTTTATTTGCTTGTCGCAAATAAACTTTTTTTATTTCTTTCTTTCTTTCAGCCTATCTTATCTCCACAACCCCAGTAACTGGGTTACACGACACCCCTTTTTTTCTTTTTCTTTTTAAGAATGGAAAATCATCAAATGACTTTTTCCAACCAACCAACAGCTTAACATACTTTCCAGGCACAGTTAAGGTGACCACCATTCATGGAAGGACTGATGCAAACGTTGCTTAACCTTGGCTATCCTATAACTTTATGTATTTCAAAGAAAATAATACTGATATGGAAATACATCAATTTAAGTGTAAAACCTTAACTTTAGCAACTATGGCTGAAATATACAACCTAATAATACGAAATTAAGGTCATAAAATTAGAAATATTGACTCAATTTACAACAATTATTGTTCTGAAAGCTAACGACAGACGGCAATTAAGTAACAAATTAATAAAAGCATTACAGTCCAGACAAGAATTTCAGTTAATGAAGACGAATTACTAGGCATATTACATTGATGAAGAGACATAAATTTAAAATGGTGACGACATTTTAAAACTCTGAGTTATATGAAAACCTAGAGGGTATTCAGAAGTAAACACTTCCAAACTTCCAATAATATTGTTCTACAAAAACAATTAACAATGTTATACTCAGGGGATGTCAATGTTAACATAATTTTACTAAAATATAATTCTATTGACACATAAAACTCCAACGGAAATACTTTTCCTATGAAATACACGATGGCAATAATGTCATGTCACAGAATTATTCGAGACAATTACCAAGAATAAAAGCTATTCCGAGTCAGGTGACGTTGTTGACGAATACACGTGGGTTACTGTAAGTCCTTCAGAATTCATTTAGGAAACGCAAACCATCGTAGTCGTTTGGGAAGTTTTGGTAGAAACTGTTATACGGAATAGTGTCCTTGATGTTATTGTTATGGTTGTATGGCTTGTTTTCATATGCTTCATGTTAATTCTAGGTAACGAGAAGTTGGGATTCTCGTATGTCAAGGTTTCTAATGTAACTAACGAAATTTTCAAAATTATCTCTGAAAGAGAACCAAGCTAAAAATATTTAATTTTATTATACTAACATCGCTGAACAATGAGAAAATTCTTTTTAAGCATAATTAAATATAAGTTGTTAAGCAGAAAACTAGAAAAAAGCAACGACGCTGGAGGGCATTCTGTTTGAGAAAATATTGTTCAAACTTTAGAAAAGCCAAAAAATTGTTTAATTAGTCTTCTGACCCAAGACAATGAAAATGAAAAAATCATGTCTTTGTTACTAAGAATATGTATGAAGGTAATTCTGATGTTTTCCTTAAGGGATCTGAGTTGTAAGCTACGAAAGGATTTGAAGCCCAAGGCAAGGATTGTGGGAAAACATAATCATAGATAAGGGTCAAAGGTGAATACGAACCGTTACACATCTCCTTGACAACGTGGGCTTTTTAAACAAGCCATGTAAGCCTTCGGCAGGGAAAAGGTCAAGAACGTTTTTGCCATGTAAAATATTAAGTAAAGCTACTTACGGAAAATTTTATGATTATCCTAAAAGACAATTCCATTGAATATACACGACAGATGGGAATAAAACTAACAAAAAGTCACTTCCACCGAAAATCACAATTTCAGCAAAAACATTATCCGCCACTAGATTTCATTCATAACTGTAAAACGTGAGTCCATATTATAAATCTTAAAGAAAACACCTTTACACAAATAAATTGAACACTGAAAGGTGATGAATCAAAACTTTCAAAATTTCGACGTGAAACCGACATCAAAGAGTTTATATATGGACTGGTTTACACAGAACCATGTTCGTTAATTGTGCTGCGTTGAAAATAACCCTATTTCAGTCGGTGTGCACGTGGCCTAACCGGTAAGCTTCGGCGAATGAGCGATTCACCTGTTGGATTTTCTAGCTAATATCGTTCTCGGTAAACCGGAACCAATCAAGAATTCAGTTTTGTTTCTGAACTTGAGAACGATTTTTTTGGTTAGATTTTGTTGTTTTACAGGTAGTTGGAACATCAAATCTGTTAAATGGAATATTTTATTAAAATTGACGTTCCGTTAAGAAAAGAATGGGTGATCCTATCCTAGAGACCAAACGGCTAACGGTTATCATAAAGGTTTAGAAGACCATAATGCAAAGTACCTATATAAAAACAGTGAACAATTTCCATAATCTTCATGCCAAAGGCTATAAACTTCAGAAATCCAAAATCGAAAGCTATGAAGGCTTCAATATAAATCCATGAATTACCATCAGAATGTATTTTATTTTATTTCACTACCCGCCGTCACTACCAACTCAAGGCAAATCGCAATAAAGTTTCGATAATCCTTCATTGTTTGATCGATGATCGGGCCGGATTAGATTGGCAAAGTAGCGCTTACAGCGACGCATTCCCATCATGATTTATCTTCTTGTTATTACAGTTGAAGCGGCTTAGCGCTGTCGGCGCGGTGGGCACAAAAATATATGCAAACTGGGATTACAGTTGAAGGACAGGAGATCGCGTGTTCTGGATAAGTCAATAATGTCGGATTGATGGGAACGTGGAGTTGGATTATTTGTATTCCTGTATTTGTCTACTATGTTTTTTGACTCGGATTTTCACGCAATGGTTTACATGCCTTTGAAAGGCTTACAAAACCACGTATGAGGAAATCTCGGATAAAATATACCCGAGCTTTCGATTTGACTTTCATATACAGAAAAGTCGGTTTCTTATTTTCCTATTTCTCCTCTAGATTGTATTTGCAAATGAGCAGTGAAGACGGCATGAATATTCACCAGGCAAGATATTTCAATAGATTGTAAGAACCGTACCGGCACCGACTGAAATCAATAGATTTTCTTGATTATACAGATCGCATTAATGAAAATTAATCTTCGACTATAAAGTAGAAGTACTTTACAGCGTCTTGTTTGGCTTCTAAAAGGCAATTTAGAGACAAATTGTATTTCCTACGGCGTTTATCTTTTCCGATTAATTTTCCTTCAGTTTCAGACCGAATAGTATCTAGATATTTCCCCAGAGACATTTTGGCTTCATTGCTTAAAACAACGTTCCATTTGTACGAATTTTCCACTACAAGACTCTTTTCGAGATAAAATTTTTAGAAGTCTACAAAATGGGTTGCCTTCTACAAGAAACTGAAAGAAATGAGTTTCTTCAAACTGTTTTATTTTTAAAATGTTGCCGTCTTGAAATAAAAAATACATAAAGCGTGTACTTTAACTTGGTGAACGAAGCTTCAAGAAGTTAGATGGGAACATGGTAGAAGCCCGACATGAATTTAGAGACACTATGTTGTTCTCTGAAATTCTCTGATGGAATTTTGCTTTGTGTAAAGCTTGGGTTTCTGCTGAAGCTGGAAGCAAATTGTGAGGTGCCATAAAATTTGCATGACCCAGTTCTCGCGAATATTGCACAGATCCATCATTCGTCGGTCAAGATTGTTTGTTGGAAATTGTATTTTTTCTTCAACCTTCCCGTTTGTAAATGCTTCCGTTATTAAATTTTTCACCGTATTTTCCCTTTTCCAGTAAATAAAATTCTTTATTATATCAAATATGTTTTGATTAAATTGAGTTAAAAAGTAGAACCATCGGAATCTCATAGTTAATACAATATGCCAATTTCTTTGAATGGCGTATAGAAGTGAAAGGATCGTAGCAGATGGCTTTTTGTACTTTCTACCTTATTCCCATGGGAAAATATATTGATTTTATGTATGTACTAGCTGTTGCCAGCGAATTTCGGAAATTATCCCAAGGGAACATACTCCCAGGATAAAGAATAGCCTATGTGCTATTCCAGACTGTAATCTATCTCTATGCTAAATTGTATCTATATTGTATTCGTTCGGCCGTTCTGGCGTGATTGAGTCACAAACTTCCATCCATCCATCAATACAAACTTTCGCATTAATAATAGTATTATAGTCATTTTTCAGTCCATCACCATCGAACTTCTTAGCAATAGGAAGTAGTAAGTTAATATCATATTCCCAACATCTGATGCTATAATATCAGTCCTATTAATCTAAGCAACGCCATCAAAGTTGACGGCTACAGTGCCAAAGTAATTGACAAACTTCGTTTCCTCCCTCAAGGGTTGTTCATGTCCAAAAACTATTTCACCATCTGTCTTGGCGTTTAGAGTTTTGAATGCATCTGTGGCTGTTTGCGTTTTCGGGTTCGGAGTTATGGGGTTGACATTGTTATTGCTGAATTTTCAAAAGTCACAAAGTCTTCAAGCTAAATTAAAATTAACCATTTAAATTTGTGTTTTAGGGGTCAGGTGAATATGTATGTGGTCGGTCATAAACATGACTTAGATCCATGACTTTCCTATAATCATCTTCCAGCCCTTATCGCAATTTTTCTGGGCATCCTAAATAGAGTGAAGCGATACTTCACGCCTGGACAGCTTTTAACCCTCTACAAAGCACAAGTCCGATCCTGCATGGAGTATTGCAGCCACCTTTGGGATGGCTCAGCTAAATACCAACTTGCCGCGCTTGACTCGGTGGAACACAGAGCTAAAAGGCTCATTGGCGACGTAAGACTGGTGGATGCCAAGCTTCACAGCTTGGCTCATCGCCGCAAGGTTGCCTGCTTGTCGGTCTTCTACAGATTGTACTTCGGGGAGAGTGTCCAGGAACTCCACGATCTCATCCCACCGGCCCCCTTCTACCATCGGACATCTAGACGCACTGCAAGTTACCATCCCTACCTTGTTGCTATTCCACCAATTCGCACTAAACGTTTCCAAACGTCTTTTATAATGCGCACAGCAAAGGAGTGGAACTCTCTGCCTGCGTCTGTGTTTCCGAACGCATACAACCCTAATCTCTTCAAAATTAGAGTGAACAGGCTTCTTCTGGGTAAGCTCGCTCCATCGTCGACTTTGTCTCTGTCATCTATGACCTAGACTAGAGTCAAGAGCAAACCCATATTAAATAAAAAAAAAAAAATAAAAAAAATATTGGGGTATCGTAGCTTCCATACAATTTCCGTTTACCATCATCTTAATACTCACCTCCTTAATGTTAATAAGTTAGTTAGTTCCTTTAGTTTCAATTTATTATACTTTTTTGTTTGTCATGGGTGAGTCCCAAACAAACATGTTTCTTCCTTTTTTCATTCTAGCCATCTTTCTTACATCTTATATCCATCGTTTCTTTGGCTTTCTTTCACCAAAGAGGTTTTTCATAAAAAACTAACCCGTCATAGATTGTTTGCCTGCTTCAAAGTCAAATTCAATTCATTTGTTTCAACTAGACCATTAAAAGGCATTTTTGAACGTCAAATTTACAGTTTAAAATTAAAATATAAGTGACTCTAGTTGTCCATTCGCAAAAAGTAGATTCTTATGGTGAAGAACGGACAAGAAACTCCATAGTTATTCTTTTCAAATTAAGTTTTACAATATTTTGATTATATTATGTGAGCACAATGCACCCAACATTACACTAATATACAGAACACACTTATTTACTAATAGGTACAACAAAGCAATACCAGCAGAGATAAAATTAAGTTTGCTAGCAAGGGACATGGTATTCACATATTTACAATAATGTAAGCTTGTAACAATAGTATCAACAATAGTCAGAACGTGGGTGTTTAACACACCTTCACTTTTGTGGATAACTGGAGTTGCTTTGTATTGAAGGTTTCGCTGCATACACCTTCTATAATTATTTCCTATAGAATATGTCGACCACGTTTTAGTAAACGTGAGTTTGAATAGACATGTGGGCGTATGACTGTATACATCTACATAGGTAGATAGTATATTGTTTGTGTACGTGTAGGAGGGCCATGCATATTGTCAGTTGCAGTACAGCTTCTTCGTTTACAGTAAAATCATTAATTGGAAAATGAGTATTGTTTCTAGACAGGTTCGGATGATGTGATTTGAATATTAAATGAGTTGTGATTTTGTTGAATAGTCTCAACTTCAACTAGTAGAAGAATAAATTAATTGGAACAAAGCTGTGAACCTGTTTAGATAATGAGTAGGTTCACTTTAGGGTATCTCCTAATTTAAAAAAAGCTCTCTGGAAGATCCCAGAGATAGTGTCGTACCATCTCAGGGGTATTGATTAATTAATGATGAGAAGACCTAAAGATCTGATGACCAAACAAGTCCTGAGTATCGACACCGAGAAGAAGATGAAGAAGACTGAAGATGTTGCTACCCAGCACGCCTGTCGAAGATTCACAAGTTCAAGCAAAGCAAACAAACAAACAAACAAACAAGCAAGCTTTTGCTTTGTTTCGTTCATATAATGGACGAAACAAAGCAAAGAGAGCAAAGCTATAAGCTTCCAATATTCATACTGATTCATCATGAATTATGGCAAATGAACAAAACCACAATAATAATACGGTCTGCGTAATAACTCATAATTCTCGGAATCCATGAAAATCAGCTTCACATTTCAACAAACACTAATTAAGGCAATTATTTTGGTATTATTGCTCCCGAATGATGGAAGATTTATTTAACCTGATTATTGCGTGCCATGTCATTTTAAATTGCCTAGCCGGTTGCCCCGGTTTTATTTATAGCCCTTTCCATCACTTGATGAGATGAAAACGTATCAATGGCGGAACAGATTGCAAAATTGGCATCAAAATGTAAAATTAATCTGGTTGGCCCTTCGTTTGCAGTTTTGCAGAGCGTTTCATTAATACGGAATTTATTTTCTACTAATGAAAAAATGTGGGATTATAAAAACATGAACTGGACTTTGAGTATAGTTACAAATTACTAATTTGAAGAATCAAAAGGAGAAACAGTTGTGCGAAAACAAAGCTATTTAGTTTAACAGTTTTAGTAGGTACGGAACTAACAAGATTAAAAGAAAGAAAAATAACACCATAAAAAGATTCTTCAATATAATAATTTTGTTCAAATAATTTTTCTTGTCACAATCTGCCAAAATGACTTCCTGCTATTAGTAGTTATGAATACAATTTTCTTTTGCATTTTTTGTTACTTAAACAAATTTATCTGAGACACATCACTATTAGAACGTGATCCAAAGGATCAGCTTTGACCTGCCCTTAATAAGTGGACAACAACTAATTCAAGACGATCCTTCAAAAACAAACTTCAAGTCCTAAAATTCCGATCCATGTCCCAAGAACTCTCAACGTCTAAATCTCCTAAAAATTGAGCTCCACACTTTACACTTTTGAAACTTTGCTCATCTATTCTGACAACTTTAGCTCTCACTTTTAGTACTAACTTAGTAAGTACGTTACTTGGCTCAAGCTCTAAAGGGTACGTTGCCTCAGTTATGCACATACATAAAGTTATGTACAGTCGGGGACAAAAATACATATACACGTAAACTACAACCAACAAGTGGGCTGTGGACGACAGACAGGCAGCCTTTTGATGTGAAATGGAGCTGCATCCGTTTAGACTGGAAACTGATACCAAAAAGCCAGACGGATGATATTGAACGAACGAGACGAACTTTGAGCAAAATTCAAAAGCGATTTTCTCCTTACATTTTATCTTTAACGTAGAAACGTGAAGTTTTGTACAAACGTGTGCCAATGTTATAAAAGTACGTCAGAGTTACAATCAGTAATAAAAATCGTCATCATCATCGTTTCAGCTGAAAGACGTCCACTCGCACACAAGCCTCCGCCCAAACAATTCTAACGTCAAGTGGAAATTTAGCATAACAAATATTGTACCCATATTTATGTCCCCCACTGTACGTATACGAGATGTGTCGACTCCAGACGAATACTAAATGGGAGGCAGATGTTGCCACTTTGCCAATACACATACATTGGTACGCTATGCCTGTATCTATATATAGGCACCAATGTACATAGGCTTGTATGAAGTTTAGGAGCTAG
This sequence comes from Mamestra configurata, assembly GCA_002192655.3. Taxonomy (NCBI): domain Eukaryota; kingdom Metazoa; phylum Arthropoda; class Insecta; order Lepidoptera; family Noctuidae; genus Mamestra; species Mamestra configurata. The sequence goes on along the minus strand of NDFZ01004761.1, from coordinate 53,424 downwards.
ATGAAACTCAATCGATTTGGTTAAGCTGTTGCTAAGTAAAGTCGTTAAGTGTTGGTTGACAGATGTTTAGTCGAGAATTTAATTAATGGTTTGTAACGTTGACCGACTGTTAGAGATTTAGATTGAAACTGGTATGTTTGCCAATATTTAAGCGTAGTTTGTGGGTATAATTAAAATAACTTGCCTACAGTAAATTGCCTAAAAAGTCAGACAGGGTAGAGTAGAGTAGGCATTTTCCGCACTTAGACTCCCATTCGGTCCGTTGTGTGTAGGTGTCCTGACTACGTTAGACAGCCTAGCTCCGCCCAGAAGCGCAGAAGTTTCCTGGGAGCTTCACAGGCTTCACGGAGCGACCTCACCGTGCCGAGGATTTGTTCAGGTTGGGTAGCCACGGCCTCGCATTCCAGGATGACATGGGCGGCTGTTTCTTCGGCATCAAAGCAGCCTCTGCAGAGTGGGCTATCTGTGGCATCTATGTTAAAAAGATGTTTGTTTAGGGGGCAATGGCCCGTAATTGTTCCTATTATTGTTCTGAGGTTATTTTAGTCAGAGAGTGTACAAACATACCAACATTTAAAACAGGCCTAAGGAATTATATATATATATATATTTTTTTATTATTTAATATGGGTTTGCTCTTGACTCTAGTCTAGGTCACAGATGACAGAGACAAAGTCGACGATGGAGCGAGCTTACCCAGAAGAAGCCTGTTCACTCTAATTTTGAAGAGATTAGAGTTGTATGCGTTCGGAAACACATTAGACATAAAAGCTTAGCTATTTATATAAGACACATACGTTTAGCTTGAACTGTTTTTTATTTCATTTAGACTTAAGTTACTTTCTATATTTTATAAATTAAACTATAGTGCTCAGTTTCTTGGATGGCTTGAACGACGTAATGTTAACTGCAATAACCTATTCTTAATTTAGTTAATTTACTCTTTAAAAGAACGGTTATCTTGTTCTTTGAGAAATAACAATGTATTTAAACCGAACTTAAGTTTCTTATACGAGTAAAAGACCTTTCTGATTTTTATAAAGATAGATTATTATATTACAGTAATCTCTGTTTGTCTATCTTTTCAGTTTATAATAAACTAGCGGACGTCACGCGGTTTCACCCTCGTAGTACCCGTTCTCGTAGGAGTACGGGGATAAAATATAGCCTATGTTACTCGCTGATAATGTAGCTATCCATTGCTGAAAGAATTTTTCAAATCGATTCAGTAGTTTTTGAGTTTATTCATTACAAACATACACACACAAAAATACAAATTTTTTCCTCTTTAAAATATTAGTGTAGATAGTGTAGATACAAAACTAGCTGGAAAGTATTTGCATAAAAATATTTACATAAAAGATTTTTTTTTATCGATTGAAACAATATTTTTGGCTGGTATTGGTCTAGTGGTTAGTGACCCTGACTACTAAACCGGAGGTCGTGGGTTCGATTCCCACCCAGGACAAATCTTTGTGTGATGAGCATGATCATTTGTTCTGTGTTTGATTGTAATTTGTCCATAATATGTATGTATTTAGAAATATATAAGTATGTTTATCAGTTGTCTGGTTGTCATAGCACAGGCTCTGCCTAGTTTGGGATCGGATGACCGTGTGTGTGTTGTCCCAAGATATTATTATTATTATTATATATTTTAATTTAACACAGCTAATTTGCTTTAAGGTGGTTTTTTTTCAAACTTGTATTGCCCACTGCTGGGCAAGAATCTCGCCCATAGCTTGTCACTCTTCTCGATGTTGTTTGTCACATTTATTTATTTATCTTAACTAAGTTATGGCTTGAGAGTTTCCGAGAAATTGCTAATGGACAAAAACCTTAGGAAAGTACCTATCGATTCAAGAATCGGGACACGAATCACTCAACCACCAATAACTGAAAGGTTAAAGGTACCTAACTTCAAGTTAGCAACATATATTTTTGCTAATAAATATAGCAACATTATATTTTCCGCAATTTTCCTCTGATATTAATATTAGCCTAATTCCATGGACAAAAAATCGTAGAAATCATTTCTCTGCCAATATTAGAATACTGGAATACATTTATATATTTTCTTACAATATTTGTAGCTGTCCTGAAAATAGATTATTGGTACTGTATTTATATATTCGTATTTCGGGGATGAACAATTATTTTTGAAACGTTAGAGTGGGATTTATAAACCGTGAATAATGTACGTTTACAAATTAATGATTTGTGAAAGTATGTCAATTGAACCACAAATTGCGTGAGGAGTAATTAGTGTAATTAATTTCGATAGATAAATGAGCAAATGTTTGTTTGTTGCGGTGACAAAATGTGTAACAGGAATATTTTGGTTGCGGAATTGGTCGAAAGAGTCACCGCGGCCCTGGAACGAAAGGGGTTTAGAAGGAACACGGGTGGGTTTTAGTCAGTAAGAGTCTGACACGCCCTTCCCAGAGCGGAAGAAGTCATCTGACGATTTCATATCCTTAAAAAAAAAACATGAATATTTTGGTCGTTATTATTGTTTTCAATAAAAATTGACACTTTTACAACACCCTTGGGAGTTGAGATAGTGAACCATGAATTACAAATTGTAATCACAATTAGTTAGTGTATTTGAGCTTAGTTAAGTTAATTATATAATATAACTACAATTATAAATGCGAAAATTTGGATGCATCGATTTGTGTTACCGAATCACGTCAGAACGGCTGAACGGATTTGGATGAAGTATAACACCCACCATGACTTACGGTGCTGAGACATGGACGCTTACACAGGAGGGTGTGTACAGACTGAGAGTTGCACTAAGAGCCATGGAGCGTTCCATGCTTGGCATACGTCTATTAGATCGAGTTCCAAACGTCGAGATCCGAAGACGTACGAAGGTTTTCGACATCGGAAAACGAATTGCGGAACTAAAATGGGGCTGGGCAGGACACCTGGCAAGGCGCGGTGATGATAGGTGGAGTAAGACAGTGATCGAGTGGCGTCCGTGTTGATCGGCCGGTGGCGAGATGGGCGGACGACATTGTTGCCATTGCGGGTAGAACCTGGATGAGGCTGGCACAGGAACGTGGGGATTGGCACAAGAAAAGAGATGCTCAGCAGTGGGCGAAGTCGGGCTGTGGATGATGATGATGATGATAACACAGAGATAGAATATAGTCTGGGATAGTACATTCACATTTTTTTTTAAGATGCAGAATTGGTATCCATATCACTATTCTGCAGCATGGTGGCCTCATACATCTAAGGGTTTTAATTGACTGCTCGGGTACGATGGTCCTAGTTTATCACATGCGACCACGGGTCACCTACCTTATGGTTAGATTCCAGTGGTGCACATGTAAGCGGTTCTGAATGGTGTCGGACGTAAAAGAATAGCACCATCCCATCTCTTCCCGTGGGTGTCGTAAGAGGCGACTAAGGGACTCACCAGAGACTGGACAGCAGCATTCTCTGTACAATGCAAGAACTTCACTACGATCGCCAACCCGCCTGCCAAGCGTGGCGGTTATGGCAAACCCATTCGTGGGGAGGCCTATGTCCAGCAGTGGACGTCTTTCGGCTGATATGGTGATGATGGCGAGACATTTAGAAGTTAGTAAGCGGTCACGCCATTTAGGCCTCAAGACTTTTTCAGTTTAGAATGAATTTCTAGGCTTGAGATTGCCTATTTTTTTACTTTGTAGTTACACAGTACGCTTATTTATTTACCATTTTTTTACGTTCCTGGTTTAATTGGTTGAGCTCCTTATTGGTTCTAAGTTGAGCTACTCGACTACTGACCAAGGCTTGCACTGACTGGACAGGTCCACTCAAATCTGTGTGGTTCTTTCCGCAAGAGACCATTTCAGACACTGATTTGCATGGTCCTTATATAACGTATTGTGAATGTGAGGATCATGAAGATCGCAATATCAGGGGTTCATTTCATGTTAGTCTGGCAGTTTGAGTTCTTTATGCGGCCTGCCCAAAAGTCCTTACTTTGGTATCGTTCGTCAAATCGTTGAGCTCCTTAAAGTTCTAAGTTTGAGCTACACGATAACTGACAAATGCTCGCACTGTCAGGACAGGTTCACTCAAATCTGTGTGACACTTTCCTCAAAAGACCACTTCAGACATTAACCTACTTGGTTTTCATATGATTTCACCAGTACGATTGTATGGACTTTAAAAGAAACTTTGACCTCCGAGTTTGTTTCGGTGTTTTTTCTCTAGATAACGCCGGTGTTTTCTAGCTGAATACACCAGCAGCTAGAAAACACCGGCCTTATCTAGTTTAAAAATGACCAAAAAAGGTTGACGTGTAAAAGTGTTACATTACGTTTAAACTACTTTCAAAATAAAATATGGTGTGCTGAGTTGACATGTGCCTTTTAATATTAAATTTTAAATTAAAATTCATCAAACTTAACAGAAAGATATGTTGCTGGGAAGTTTGTTTCCGCTACTTCTTCTTCCCAGCTATAAAACTAAAAATTGCGACAGGTGAGAGTATTTTGCCGTTCAAAAAGTGTTGATTCCCTGCAAAATTTGAATCGAGGCCCGAACCCCACAGGGGGTGACATTACCGTGTAGTCGCTAAGTGTGTTAGTTTTAATAAGTCCTGGCTGGAGGCTTTAATATAAATATTAAAGCCACCACAGGCAAGCCCGGTTAATCAGTCGACAACCCCATAGGTTGAACTGCGAGACGCCACTCAAAAAAAAAAAACCAAATTCGAATCAATGACTTTTGTCTTTCGTAGTAAGTATAAGAAGCCCGGTTATTACTAACAATTTATCAGTGGGACGTATGCCATAACTGCCAGAATTCTGTTTGTGAGTTGGTTTACCAACAGAACTACTGCAACAATTTACAATTTTCGATTTTATAATTTAACATTTATTTAAGCCTAACGACCCGCCCCCGCTGACGGAATACAAAAATATATGTTATTTCATTTTAGTTTTTGAGCACATAAATCTTTATTTATCTTTTTTTTTTAATTAAGTGTCGCAACATTTTATTTTAGTTGCTTTTTGTATAAAATATTTTAGTATTGTATAATTTATGTGTGTCTATGTTTTCGAGCGTAGGTATGGCACTCGTGGGCTGCAGCTGAAAATCAGCGTCAGGTGGTTATACCTTGTGTTGCCATCTGGCATTGTGCTGAGCTGAGGCCCTTTGGTATTGTTGGTTTTTAGTATTTATTTTGTTTAATTTTATGGTTTTTATGTTTTTTGTAATGCCAATAAACACAATTTTCTTTCTTTCTTTCTTTCTTTCTTTCTTACTGCAATCACATGTTTTCCTTCTCCTTCAGGCATGGAGATGTGGTGTTATATGTTAAATTTGCCTACAATCACAATGAGTTATCCCTAGCTAGCCTTGATTTGACACAATCGTGCAATCGTGGCCATAAGTTAGGTGCTAAATCTGAACAAGACGCGTCTGACTGCAGCTTAGAGCGATCTCTGTTGAACCAGCCGTCTTGAGTGCAAAGCCCTGTTGAGCTATTAGTCTCAGACTAACCTAAGCTAGGAATTAGCCTGGAGACAGCTCGATTTAGCTCGAGATACGTCTTCGAGGTGTACAGGTAGAAGTGTTTGCTGAATTCGTAAGTTTAATTCTGTAAACGTTTTAAATTTCAGGAATTACTCAAATATCGGGTTTAAACCTTTAACCCATGAACTCGGTTTTAGTAGAGAGATAGATTTTTTAATTTCGACATAATAAGAAAAAAAAACGTGTGCGTCTCGGGACGCCCGACAGAAGTGATAACTTAAACTAATCTAAGTTGAACTATTTAATATGGGAAGCGTCTGTCCGAAATACGACTAGCGCTGTAGGTTAGAGTGAGAGAGGAAGAGCCTGCCAACCGCTGCCGTATGCGTGAGAGAAAGGGAAGCCAGACAGACTGGCGTCGGAACGCGTTACGTTACGAAGCGGTTTACCCTCCCATAAGAAGTATCACTACAAAAACACGTGTTTTTGGATTTTTGTGTACGTTTTATACGGATAAAGATAATGACAAAAATTGGAAGCGATGCCTACAGTACAGGTAAGGAGTCAAATTTAATTGTACTGCAGCCCATGTTACGAAAAATGAAAGTTTTTGATAGAAGCAACACTTGGTTGTTTCGTTGCATAACGCCACCTTGAAAAAAAAAACTATGCTAGTACTTCAATTCATAAATTGATGAACTAATATATTTAATTCAAGCAAACAACCAATTTTTAATGATAGATTTATCACCCGTAAGAAAACCAAATTCCGGGTTACGCTCTATTTTGTAAATCAATTTGATAGAATTATAAAAAGTACATCCATGTCGACAACCTTGAAACCATTTCGAATACAAAAATATGTGAATGTATCTAGAATAAATAAAAGCAAAAAAAATAATTTGCTGTAACAAGTTATTCAAGTTAAACAAAAGAATTGAAGAAAACATCTATCCATAATAATATTATAATTAATTAAAGAAATTCTGTTTGTATGTCGGCCTTCTAAGAGTTTATAGAAAGAGTTTATCTGCCTGTTTTGTAGCTCTTCATGTCTCCAGCTATACGGATATGTATGAACTTTTAGCATACGAGTAGACCATACCATTCGGAGAATGTGTTCTCTTGGTATCATTTTCGTCTTTCACGCGGGCGACGACGCAGGCAAAAGCTCAACCTACATGAAAATGTTTTACATGAGCAGTAACTGTGACGATAGCCAGTTTTATAAGGTGTAGGTCACCTAAATCCGCCTGAAACTAGGACCTAAAAAAACATAGATAAAAGTATACCAGCCATAAACGAGTATTATCTCTAAACCACAGAGTGGGCTGCCTGTCCATTGACGCGGAGCGAGGCAGCGGAACGGAGTGAGGGAGTAATGCGGAGCGGAGTTGCCGACTGTGCGGAGCTAGGTCGAGTTCAAGCGACGCGACTAGTAGTTTGAGCAGGCGGCCGGTGTTTTTCCGCATCTCCAATCCGCTGCCTCGCTCCGCTTCTAGATTTTGTATGATTTTTTAAAAACGCAAATCCCTGTCCTCTGAAGCGGAGCGGAGATTTTATGCAATTCCATTGGTTAATATTTCCACAGCTCTGCTCCGCTCCTCTCCTCTCCGCTCCAGTGTACAGTCAGCCTAAAAGCACAGTTTACATAGGCCCGTCGCGTCTCGCCACAGATTTGTTTGGGAAACTCGAATAATTTTGTTATGCCAACAATATTATTCGTTTAGTCGCATACAAAATTTATTTGAATAGTGGGGAAATTTGTTTTGTGAAGCGAATATGGAACGTTATATAACATCACGCCTGGCTTTTCCCCAAAGGGTGAGGCAGAGTTAAGTCTATAAAAAGAGTGGATCAACGATTTGTCAGTTATGTCTCATCATCGGGCCTGCAGACGGCGAGCGTTGGGTGGCTCGCTGTCCGGTCACAACCGGGCCCGGGTCGATGGCGCGTTGTATTCCACGCGCGCCTCGAAGAGATGTCAGCATAGGAGATAGGGCCCGCTAGGACCAGAGCCTGTCAGGGTTGCGGAATTTGTTCGAAAGAGTCACCGCGGCCCTGGAACGCAAAGGACTTTAGAAGGAACACGGATGGGTTTTAGTCAGTAATAGTCTGACACGCTCTTCCGCTCCCACCCAGAGCGGAAGAAGTCATTTGATGATATCCCATACCTAAAAAAAAAAAGTTATGTTTCATCATCATAATTTCAGACGAAAGACGTCCACTGCTAGATATAGGCCTCCCCCAAGTCACGACCAGTCCTGTGCGCCTCGCTTCTGTAAAACTCCTATAGAGTAGGGATTGAGCCTACTGCAATACAACCGGGAACAAAGCCTGACTCCAAACTGCTACTGAGAGATTCCAATAACACTTTGCCCGAGCCAGAAATCAAACACAAGACCTTTAGTTGACCAGTAGCGTTTGCAATCTCTAGACCAAAGAAACGAATATAGAACGCGTTTTTTTTTAAATGATTTTTAACGACTAGTTGTTTTCGTATAAACGTGGACAGTATTCAAGGGCAAAAATATTGTCTTCAAACATGTTTATGGTCTATAACGACTAGCACATTAATAAATTTTCGCTTTCCTAGGATAGTGTTCTCATATTTTGTATATTCATAGCCGTTTTGGCCATTTCCGGCCTCTAAATGTCTTGTTTCTTCTAGCCAGATATTATCATGTGAGAATTTATTACGTGCCATTTATTTTGTGTGTTTTATGCCAAGGCGACTGAAAATAAGTGATTTTTATATTTGCAGTAGGTTTTATCGTGGCTTATCTTAAGTCTAAGTTATCATCTGCCTAGCCTTTTCCCAACTATATTGTGGTCGGCTTCCAGTAAAACTGGATTCAGCTAAATACCAGTATTTTACGTGGAGCGGCTGCCTACTAGACCTCCACAACCCATCAACTGGGTTACACGGTACTCCTTGGCAAGACTGGTGTCAGATTGTCTGACTTTTGACTATCCGTAACGACTGCCAAAGATCTAATTTCGTTACAAATGACAGCCGGGACCAACGGCTTAACGTGCTTTCCGAGGCACGGAGGAGTCTCGGTATGTTAAGATGAAGTCTAAGTCAAAGTCAAAACGTTTATTTCAATTAGGCCATTAGACGGCACTTTTGAAACTCACTAACAGTTAAAATAGTATTGTGATCTATGAAACGGTTTATCTAATTTATCTTTATTTCTAGTACCTATAAAAAATATGTCTGACACTAATTTTACTACAAAGATGTAAATTTTTCCGTCCATAGATAATATTGAAGTGAAAACTTCTTAAGCGGCGTTGTGCACTTTTTGGGATGGGTAAAAAATTTGAACTCGCGTCAGGACAAGTGACCTGATCGAAAATTCGTAAGACAGAGGGAAAGCAGACCGCCGCAAAATGAATATGTTTTATATCTGCAAAATATCAAAAATGCACAACGTTAATGTTCAAGTTTCCACTGCTGGCGGCACTTCCGGATTGCAACCCTTTGTTTTCTTTTTTCATAAATGTATTGGCCTACAGAAAACCTGCATTTTTTATCTAGATAACGAAGCTTTCGATCTACCACTGTTACTGTAGGTTTCTGTCACAAATATGGAAAAATACGGTGAATTTATGGCTTGACGTGGACACGCCGATGCGTTTATGTTTTGGTGTTCAAAAGGTTATAAAGTAGAAAATGTGTAAAAGAAACTTAAAAACTGACCTCTCGCCTGTCGGTTTTATTAATAATGGCTGTATTTCCAGAAATTACTTCTCACATAAAAACATCGAAAAAGTTACCCTATTTATATTTCATAAAAATTGGATCGCAACCTTGTTCTCCTCCTGCCAGGGTTGCGAAATTTGTTCGAAAGAGTCACCGCGGCCCTGGAACGCAAAGGGCTTTAGAAGGAACACGGATGGGGTTTAGTCAGTAAAAGTCTGACACGCCCTTCCGCTCCACCCAGAGTGGTAGAAGTCATTTGATGATTTCCCTAACTACTGCCAAAGATCTACAAATGACAGCCCGGACCAACGCCTTAATTTGCTTTTCGAGGCACGAAATAATCTCGGAATGTTAAGATGGGCACCCATCTACAGACCGACCTCGCCAAGCGTTGCTTAACCTTGAAGATCGGCCCGTGCGGCTGTTTTTCTTAAGCCACGAGCTCCTACAATTATACGTAACCGAAAAATTGCAGACTTCGTAAGATTGTAATAAATCTTTATTAGATTATGATTTTTCGATTTATTATGAAAATGGTTTTGTATACTATTTAATCCAATCAAAATTCAATAGTTTCCAATATATCCCTATCTTATTAAGAAACAATAGTCTACAATTTCACACGATATTTTACAATCTTACGGCGTTTGCAATTTTCCGGTGACATATACAACGTAAAGTTAGGTACGTAGAGTGAAAATATTAGGTCAAAATTGATACGAAATTGTTACTTTTCGATTTAGTAAGTTAGGTTAGGTTAGTAACTAAAGCAAGAAATAAAACAAAACGTTATCATAGCTGATTGCAATTTCAATAAGCGCCCAGAATCAAGTATGTAATTGAGATTTTATCAACCTGTGTTATCGATGAGATAATATTACACTTGATCAGACACAAACGTACACTCTCGACCGATAGCATTCAGTGTTCATGGAATGCACTTAGGTAATGATTATTTCAAGGTCGTGGACACTATTTACAATACATATATTATTATACAGGACAATAGCATCATAGAGATTCTCGAAAGATTCCAGAGCAAAATATTAAGAGTTATGCTAAACATACCTTACTACGTGGGCAACAAACATATATGTCACCGGAAAATAGTAAACTCCGTAAGATTATAAAATAGCTTGAGAGATTGTAAACTCTCGATAAATTGTTAACTGAACATTTAGGATACAATTTTACGCATCAAAATTTGATAGTCTATAGCCTTGCGAAGTCATTCCGAGAAATTTTGGACTGACATAAACTGGCGACCAATCAGCTGTCTGGTCTACAATTTATCTGTTTTGGTGCTATAGTTAAATTGGAAACTTGGCCCTTCATTGGTCTTGTTTTCTCTGAATAGACCAATGAGAGCCTTGTTTCCAGGTTGACTATCAAACGAAAACGGTTAAATTGTAAACCTGTGCTCTGATTGGTCGCCAGTTTTAAGGGTGAGTTTTTCTAAGGTGTCTTTGCTTACTACAGTACAGATTAAATTAAGATAATTCCAGTAAATTAAATTGAATTGATTTGAATTGCTTCACTGGATTACATTATCGTGTTATGTTAAATTTAAAATTATTATTATTTATTATTTGAAAGAGGTCAGACGCTTTGATTTAATGTTTAATTAAAATCCTAGATCCAAAAATACATAATGTATTTCATGGAACTATCTCAAAACAAATCAAAGGCTAGATCATGAATAAAATACAAGCCATAAAAAAGCCCTCGATTCTTGGAAACATTGTAATGAATATACCACTAGCGTCCATGATTCAACGCAGATCTAATATTGTTCCAACATCATACTAGCATTAATTAAAAATTAGTTTCGCTTGAAACCCCACTTTATATGGGTTCAGGTATCCAATAATATTGTGTATTCATAGTTTCTAAAATTATCTAAATTAATGGTGGAGTTGCTGTTTTGATCTGGTGGGTTCAAGCGTGGGGAACTAATTTGAGGTTATTGGGTTTAATTGTCATGCGTGAAAAGGGTACAAGTATTTTTCGCCTAAAGAATCGTCTAAGTTTACGTTTGCAACAATTGATTGGTCTTATCTACTCTAGATTTATTAGGTCATAGTTACTATCTGACTGAGTATTTCTTTGTAATGTAGAATTTTATGAAATAAGGTGAACGTGAACTTAAAATGCTTTTGCTCGCGACTTCGTCCGCGTGGAATAGTTACTTGGGGCAGACATTTTTATTTTAAGATTATGAAGTTTAGTAAAGTTTCAGTCAATGCTACTGAACATAGAAATAATAGATAGATATAGATGGTTTAAGAAATGTTCAACGTGATTCTTTAAATTGGTATAACTTTATTTATGATGAATGTTAAGTGAAGCTTTTTTTTAAGGATGGGAAATCATCAAATGACTTCTTCCGCTCTGGGTGGAGCGGAAGGGCGTGTCAGACTCTTACTGACTAAAACCCATCCGTGTTCCTTCTAAAGCCCTTTGCGTTCCAGGGCCGCGGTGACTCTTTCGAACAAATTCCGCAACCCTGGCAGGCTCTGGCCCTAGC